>CAMAPF010000935.1:2107500-2375000 GCA_945859915.1 Cuscuta epithymum | reverse complement strand
ATATATTAGTGTTATAACAAGTAAGTGTTATATTTCAATTTTCAAAATTGTTAGCTAAAGGAACTTGGAGCTAGCTTGAATGATCTTGATCGGGCTGATACATGGCTATTGGGTAGACAAAAGAAAGATGGTGGGTACAATGAGGAGGTGAAAGAAGTTGCTAAAAAGATAGTAAGTATAATTCAATTACCACATACTGTTTATTATCCTTAAACAGAACACACACATACTAGTCACCGTAGGTTGATTGCCATTGTTATTACTTTTTATTTGCCGGGCAGTAATAAACTTTTATTTAATTAATAATGGGCTGTATTTATTTTTTCACCATAGTTTCACACAAGTATTTGTGATTTCAGTTACCAGATAGAAATTTTTTTCAGCCATCCATTGTATTTGAAACTATTTGGCTCTTGTAGGGAAGGAGAGTACACATCAATACATAAAGTGTCTGTCGTTTGCATTCTTAGAAGATTTACTGATGAATTTGAAATATAGTAAACTCATGTATATCTCCTTGGATACAGTAATAGAAGTAGTATTCAGTATATTGATAAACTGAACATTCACATTCTGATTTTAACTCTTAAACTGAACACCCATACATTCTGATTTACTGATGATTTACTAATAAATTAATGATGTGAGCAGTATGATGTGTGGCAAGAGTGTTATATCTCCTTGGATACAGTAATAGAAGTAGTACTCAGTATATTGATAAACTGAACATACACATTCTGATTTTTACTCTTAAACTGAACATCCATACATTCTGATTTACTGATGATTTACTAGTAAATTAATGATGTGAGCGATATGATGTGTGACAGGAGTGTTATATCTCCTTGGATACATTAATAGAAGTAGTACTCAGTATATTGATAAATTGAACATACATATTCTGATTTTTTGCTCTTAAATTGAACATCCATACATTCTGATTTACCGAATATTTACTAATAAATTAATGATGTGAGCGATATGATGTGTGGCAAAAGTGTTATATCTCATTGGATACAGTAATAGAAGTAGTACACAATATATTGATAAACTGAACATACACATTCTGATTTTTTACTCTTAAACTGAACACCCATACATTCTGATTTACTGATGATTTACTAATAAATTAATGATGTGAGCTATATGATGTGTGGCATGAGTGTTATATCTCCTTGGATACAATAATAGAAGTAATACTCAGTATATTGATAAACTGAACATACACATTCTGATTTTTACTCTTAAACTGAACACCCATACTAAATTTTGTCATGCAGAAGGAGTTGAAGACTAAAGTGGAGGAAGGGTCATTTGTGCCATGTGGCTCAAATGACATTATGGCTGCAGCTTTGGATAAAAAGCCCAATGGAATTAGAATTCAAGGAGTGGGTCACTTCATTACTCCCACCATGTACTTTCACATGCCGATTGGTGGTGTTGAAGGGAAGGACCTAGAGAAGAAACTTTGTGATCGAAGGTATGATATGATGATAAAGTGTCTTGATGAACTGAAAGCTGAAGTGAGGCAGTATGCTTGTAGTGATATAGGCAGTTGTAGTGTTCAAGAAAAGTCTACGACATCTCCAAAACGAAAAAGAAAGGTTTGTACTCCCTACATTCGTGAAGCAATTAAGATAGTAAGCACACTTATATTTTTCTAATACATTGATGACGCAATTATTAACTTTTTGATAGGCTACTACAGTGGTCGAGAAGCACGTTACTCCCTTGAAAAAACAACACTTAGTTTCCAGAAAATCTCCAAGACGTGTCTCTAAAGAGACTGAATCTGAAACTCAAGTAGCCGAATATGAAGATCAACATCATGAGGTTAAACGAGTATCAAGAAAATAGAAGAATGGGAAAATAAAGGTACATTTGATTCAAAATTAATTATTTGAGGTTGAAGAATGATAACTTTTATACCTTATCATTTTAGGTTAAAGAAGTTGAAGTTGAAGATGTGAGAGACAATATAGATGACTAGGAAGCAGAAATAGGGAGATATATGGAAGAAGAGTGTGAAGAAAAACAACAGGTTGAGAGTCAAAGTTCCAAAAAATCGCCCCAGCATTTCACCGAAAATCATGATCCTACATTGGTTGAGAAACAAAGAGGATGTAAGGGAAGAATTGGAGGATCAAGGGGTTGTCATCATCAAGCAAAAAACTGGCCTGTAATGAAGAAAAAGGTTGCGCCTTCAAGAAAGCTAAATATGCAAAGAACGACGAGGTCTGTGATGGAAAAGAGAAAAGAACAAAGCGTTCAATTGAAGATGTTCTCTATTTTTATTGAGGGATGCTGACGTGCACTTTGTCGTGTGTGCACTCAAAATAATATTCAATACTAACACTATACGTAGTATAGGTGAAGTAGAGTTCGTATCCACAGGGAAAGGAATAACTATCTTTTTATGTAACTAGTAAATAAAGGGGGTTTTGATTTTGTGATTTAATTAAATTAAACACGAAGATGAACGAGTTATATGGGTTTTAATTCAAAGATAAAAGGGACTTGGCATTGCTATTTCCACTTGTTGATATATTTTAGTCGATCATTGTTATGTCTATAACTTATCTCCTCTCGAATACTCAATCGAGGAGTATATCCAATTCATCGAGGATAGCTATTAACAACGACCGTTCATTAATAACCCTTACTATTAGTCAAGTATAGAACAACGCCATATACCAACTTGATAGTAGCATTTAATCTCTTAACTCCTTGATGAAATCAATTGAGATTGATAACCTCAACACAACGGTTTCGGTTTAACCAACAAAATTAATCCCTCTTAAGTTTATTAACCACGACCGTGCATTAATAAACCGAAGTTACTTACTTGTGAAACTATCAACGATTAACCATCGGTTCGTTGATCGTTTCTAGTAATAATTAATATATGAAACAAAACTAGTTGATCCTTTAAGTAATGTTCAAAATATTAATATGAAATATGAATAGGAATTAATTAATACTCAAGGAAGAATATTAAAGAAAATGAATCCTACTAAAGTTAATATCAAGATGTTAACTAATTGTCATCTTAGTAACACTCCCCAATATTAACATAGAGGAAGGAATAGCTATTACTAAGACCAATGTCAAGATGTTAACTAATTGTCATCTTAGCAACACTCCCCAACACTGATATAGAAATAGTATTTAAAGGAAGAATTAATATTCAAGGAAAGAAGTTAAGAAAATAACTCACAACTTTAATAATCAACAAGCTTCAAGAGCAATACCAAAAAATGGAAGTTTAGCTCCTCATTTGGAGACTAAACATGCTAGAAGAAGTATAAAGAAATGCTATTCTAAACTGAGCTTAAGAGTATAAAGGAATTGGTATCTAATTGTGAAGGAAAGGGGGTGTATTTATAAGCTTTTTTGGGGTGCAGGTCGGGTACTCGATCGAGTATATACATGTACTTGATCGAGTATGTGTAGAAAGCTGAATTCGATCCATACTCGATCAAAATTAGAGTGAAATTTAGAGCTATACCCGATCGAGTATGTCGGTGTACCCGATCGGGTATAGACACTCGATCGTGGTCAAAATCTTCCCTGCATGTTCCTTTGTTTTCGGATCTGATTCGATTTGAAATTTCAACAAGATACCCGATCGAGTATAGGTGATACTCGACCGGGTATAGACCAAAAAATCAGGAACAATTCTTTGTCTTGTGATTTTGCACCTTCCTTCCACTTTTGGGGTTCAGCAACTGTCCTTTGAGTGATAGTAGACCTGCTTGAGCTCAGAATAGACCTAATCTAAATAATTTACAAGAATTTAACAAACTAAACTATTACACCAAAAGTGTGTAATTTCTGAAATATTAAACAACCAAAACTAACTAAAAACGTAAACAAACACACGGAAATTACAAGCGTATCAGATGCCTTGTTGATGGCTACCCAATCAATCACGATGAAGAAGTGTTTGGATTCCCAACAAAATCTTCCTTTAATAAGGATGTGTGCAGAATTGTTATAAACTGCGAGAGAGTTTCAAATTCCGTCATAGAAATTTGGTGCAAGTAAGCTAAGTCTTTCAAACATTGCGCTCTATATATCTGCCAATATATTATTCACGTGTACGCAATGTAATAATTTATTTAATGAATTTGTAGACACCTTCATGAAAACATGGTTGAACTGGGCCATGTACTGAGATGCATGTACAGTTTGGGACTTCTGCGGCCATAACATGCCCAAAGAGGCTATTGGATGAATCGGTGACAAGAAGGTCTCAATATATTTTAGATATTTTAGGTGCAGCCTTACCTGGACAGATCACCTTGATCCCGTATAATGCAGGGTATGATATTAATATAACATAAAATTGTCTTATTATATGTGATCCTGGAATTAGTTGAGAAAGGAAATCCCTTTTTAAAAATCTTTTCTTTGCTTATGTTTTTATATAGTTTATGGTTTGTCACAATACAACAAGTTTTCTTGGAATTTGGTGATAGTTTTTTAGATGCCTCCTGTTTTTTGTGAACTTTTTGAAATAACCAAAATCTTGATAGACAAAACTATCGTTTACATATACCATCACTGCTTTCTATAAGAAATAGTTACTCTGATCGTAGTGTAAGAAAGAATCCATATAAAAAACCCAAAGCTAAGAAGCAACATTTCTTTCATCAGACATGGACACTGCCTAACAAAGAACATAAATTAACAAACTAAAAATACCTATGAATGAAACTCTAAAACACATACAAAATGGATTTTGGTGGGGATCGAGTGATTTAATTGAAGTCTTCCTTCTCATATGAAAGTTCTAGAGATACTACTTAGATATGGTTGTCTGTAGTGGAAGTGCACTTTCGACCTCCTTCACTTCAACATTTCTTTCAGCAAAAACTTTGGACATTCCAAATTTGAATGTATATTCATTTATAATTCTTTTATGGTTGTATATTATGATCACAATTCAATGATTGTGATTATTTTCAATGCAACGACCATTGGGTGTTGGGTGCCATTGATCTTGAGATGAGTAGGATCTACTACTTGGATTCAATTGGAGATACTCCAGCTGCTGATTTTGAGCTTATTATGAATCAGTTACATATTCATTTTTCTCATATTCCTCTGTTTTTGGACACTTTTTATTAATCAATCTTATATACATATATGGAGGAGTCCTTGAGTCTGCCGTGATGAAATTTTATAACTCATTTTCAAGGGAGTAAAGATCTATCAGGCCGCAAAGTCAAATAAGAGACTAACATGGAGTTGGTTAACTGTAACTGTATCACTTGACCAGTAAAATTAATAACATCTCAACCTTTATATTTATTAAATCTTAAATTGAAATTTATATATGTAGTGCCCAAAGCAAAAAGGTTCAATTGAATGTGGCTACTTCGTGATGAAGTATATCAAGGATATCGTGGGCAATGTGAATGTGTTGAAGAACAATGTAAGACAATTTTAACGTAATTCTTATTTCAAATTGATAACTTTATTGTCAAATTGATAGTTTACTTTAGGTACAAGGTCATAGTGACAAGATGAGATGACAGTTGAGCTTGATTAAAATTTCAAGTCCTAAGATTTGAAAATGCTTTTGAGTTAAAATCTCATATGTACACAATCAGCAATTAAAATCTGTAGCTAAGATTTGAAAATGCATGAGTTTCTTGACATCAAGTCATATTTTGTATTACCTGAGAGTATAATTCTTTTAATGTTTGGTTTTAACTAAAAATGCATAAGTAAAAATGTGATAGGTTACTTTAATTTGAACGTAATTACTTTAATATTTAGTGTTAGGTTTTACTATCTAGTTAACGTAATTGTTAATTATTTGGTGTAGTTTTCTGCAATTATGGACTACTCTGAACATGACCTCCTTCAAATACGGGAGGAGTGGGCTTCGTATGCAGCAACTTTGGTGAAAGAGTGAGTTGAAATGTCTTTGTTCAAAATTGCCTATGTTGTGATGTGCGATGCTACGTTAATATCGGTCTTGTGCACTTGGTTGCTAATCAATTGTGTATTTTTTTTGTGATTAGTTGAATGAACTTTGGGGCTGCAATGCGTTCAAGGAAAGGCCAGCTGGTGAAAAAATGTGAAGAACTTTTGGGAAGACTTTATTTTGAATGTTGTGTTATGATGTAGTTGGGAAAACTAAGCCTAGTTGTGAACCATTGTTGTAATGCTTTTGTGATGATGTATTATTATGCTAGGAATGTTGTGAAACTTTAACAATGGTATACTCTGGTGTAGTTTGGATTAGCTAGCTTATTTTGACTTTAATAGCTAGCTTGATGATCACTGAATATATAAAATCTAGGTGCATGTTTGATATTAAAGAAATCTTGGAAGTAAGAATATTCAATATATATGGAAAGATTTCAGAAATGCAAAATGAAAAAAGTTAAGTAGATGATACTAAGATGTCATCATTTTGGTTGACAATAGTATGTCATTAACTACCATGACACAAACGTGTCATAATTTAGCATGACACAAAAGTGTCATACATTATCATGACACAAACATGTCATTACATTTAGACATACAAAATTATCAAAGTTTTATGTAATTTTTATGTATCATTAAATTTGGAGACACCATAGTATCATAGAAAAGTATGTTTATATATCATAAAATATGTTGTTACTCTTGTGACACAATTTGGTGACACTAAACCGTGACACTAAATTTAGTGTCACAACTCCCAGTTTTCGTTGACACTTTCCTAGTGTCAGAAAATCTTTCGCAGACACTAAGTTTGTGTCACTATAGAACCATTTTCTACTAATGATATGGACATGGTAGTCTAAATGGATCCCTTAGCCCATAATACAAAATTAGGTACAAGAGTAAGGCCCATACGGGCTTAACTGTCACGCCCCGGACCTATCCGGACACGTCAACAACCCGCCGTACAATATGAATAGTCAACCGCAGTCCAACACATTCCTATTATACAAGGCGTCTTGAATATCATTCACACATATACATCCATAAACAAACATAATAAGTAATTCATAACGCAGCGGAAAACATTATTTAAAACAAAAGAGCCACACAGGGCTATTCATGAGCACGCAGGCTCTATAATAAAATATCCATGAGCAAATTTACTAATGTTTCAAATAGAACGGAGGAAGCACGAACCAAGTCTTCTCTCCGAGGAATCGCCCGATCAACGAGCACAGGATGCAAGCTCTAGCCTCAACCTGAAATGGTGGTGGGACGCCCCCGAAGGGGTCAGTACTCTATACGGCTATAAAGTACTGGTGTGGCAGGCATCTAATAGATATACAACAAGTATTTCAAACACAAGACCCTCAAATAGGGTGATAGTACATTATGATTGTAACCCTGAGTTACCCCGTTTAAAAATTATACTTACTTTATATAAAAGTCAAGTAGTCGGCCCGTGGGCCCATGTTCATTTGGAAATCACCATTCCCAACCCCGTGACTATAAGCCACGACAACTCCTAGAGTCCAACCCTAGTATATGACATTGTATTCTAGAGCTCGGCTCTACCACATCACCATACAATCCATATACCTCGGGTCAATTTCCTTACCTTGCGTTCTAGAGCTCGGCTCTATCACATCACCACGCAAGCCCTAGAGCTCGGCTCTAGCTATACAATACATAGACTCCAAGTCTACACCTTACATGCATTCTAGAGCTCGGCTCTATCACATCACCATGCATTAAGGTCCAATTCTCAAGCAACCCTATACCTAGAATTGACATATCATTATACTACCATGGGTCATTCTTAAAGACTTCCCATAACTTAACCTTAGTTCCATACTAGGTTATTATGTACACTTGAACTATATTCAAGTATCTTTCATACAATCCAATCCCTAGGATCAATTTAATTCACAAGTCCCAATAATCACTAACTAGTATTCCAATACTATTAAGATTATTGGTATCATACCATTATCCTCATTATTGTAATTCTCTACATATTTATAATTATGTAGCAGCAACTTAAGCATTCAATTTCAATACACAAATATTCATTTATGTATCCACATAATTCATACATGAGTAAAATACCCATTTTCACAAAATGGTTCTTTTATACTCATTTAATCTCATATTATTCATACCTTCTCAAATCATTTCAAATTTCATTCTTTGGCAACTATATCAATATTTCATCAAAATATAATCATCATAATCCATGAAAAATCATGATTTAAGCATTTAGGTAATCTCATGCTTAACCTACAAGTTGTAAGCAATTAGATGTCAATCCTCACCTCAAATGAGCTTTAAACTTTCCCTTCTTGGTCCAATGGTCAAAGCTTTGGTCAAGGTGGATTTGGAACTGATTCCTTGCTCAAATATGAGTGTTAAACAGCCTCCTCAAAGTGCTAGTTCAACCCTTAATCGTTGATACGGAAACAGCCCCTAGAACGGGTGTTTCCCGGTTAACTCGTTTCCTAGTTTTTCCAAGATTTGCTCTAGGTTAGTATCTAACCTTTCCAACAATTAAAGTCACATAATAATAACATTTTATACACTTCAATCAGTGTATAATAGTTCTTCAATCATTTATATGATTTAGACACTAGAGAGGAAGGTTTTGGATTCAAACTTACTTTGAATACAAAAACGTATTCTGCGAGGTCGTGTTTTGCTCGGTCGATTTGGAGGCCTTCCACTAATCCGATTGATGCAAACCAGACCTTCGAGGATTCCTCATCTTGAGAGCTTTCTTTTGGTATATTATACGCCTTATTTGGATGTGTATAACTCGAGATATGAAGCAAACAGTCTCAGCACTCTCACAGCTCGAATTCACAGACCACTGCTCGTTCCAGATCGATTTTTGGATGATAAGCTCTCTCTCCTCGAACAAAGACCACTCAATTATGAAACTACACTTAAAGAGCTATCCAAGGACACCTCATACACGTTATTTGGTTGAGGATAGCTCCTATAATGAGAGGAGACAAACAGCACACCAATTTGTGCGAAAATAAGAGTGGTGGCCCAAACTTTGATTCTTATCAAGTCATGTGCAGCTCTTCTCCATAATGGCCGGCCAAGGTAAGTCTCCTAACCCATTTTTATTTGTCTTGCAGGTACTAATATCATGTGGAGTGGTTCCCAATTGATCCCAATCATTTTGGGGTCCAAAACATCTACCAATACTTCCAAAAATAGGAAGATGGGTCCTATTGTTTTATCTTTTGTCAAAGATGTCTTTTTGTACTCATCCTAATTTATTTAGAACAAGTCAACTTCCTAAATCCCATTATTGATCTCCAATATGTGTAGGCTCATCCCAATAATTTACTTGATTGATATTATAGAAGGAAAATCCTACTCCCATTATTTAGCTCAATAATGCCAAAGATGGGGTTATAGGCATTTGTATTCTCCTTTAATCATTCTATCACTTATTTGACATTTGTCATACATATTATTGGGCTACTAGCCGTGTGGGTCACCCCCGAGTGGATCTAGAACGCCATTCTCGAATACTTGCTATTTTTAGCAGGTTGGGCCCAAAATGAGTGTTCGCAAGCCCGATACTAATATACGAGTTCGAACAGTATAATAATCGGTCATTAATTACGTAAAACATTACTCGTTTTACAAATGTTTGGGAATCAGAAATCCAATACATAAACTTTGAATTTTAAATCGACTTTTCAAAGACGTTCGGGAGCGGTGTCACAAGTTCACCCCCCCTTAACAGGAATTTTGTCCCCGAAATTCACAGCTCTACTCAAATAGGAATGCATACTGCTTCCTCATCAAAGTTTCTGTTTCCCAAGTCTCTTCTTCGACCCGGTCACTCTGCTAAAGGACTTTAACCATTGGAACTTCTTTACTCCTCAGTTTCTTCACTTTTCTGTCAATAACTCTTACCGGTTGCACGGCATAGTTCAAATCTTCACGTACCTCCACGGGCGGCTTCTCCAACACATGAGAAGGATCATGCACATACTTCTTAAGCATGGACACGTGAAATACATTATGAATCTTCTCCAACTCAGGAGTCAACTGTAGACGATATGCTACGGCCCCAACCCTCTCTATAATTCTGAATGGGCCTATATATCGTGGGTTAAGCTTTCCTCGGGTTTGGAATCGAATGATTCCTTTCCAAGGAGAAACTTTCAGGAATACCTCGTCGTCAACCTTAAACTCTAAGGTCCTTCGGCGCTTATCTGCATAACTCTTTTGCCTATCCTGAGCCGCCTTGAGTCTCTCTCGAATCAACTTCACCTTTGACTTGGTGACCTCAACCAACTCAGTACCCTCGAGTTTGGCCATGCCAACCTCATCCCAGCATAACGGTGTACGGCACCTCCTCCCATACAATGCCTCATATGGAGGCATGCCGATGCTTGCCTGATAACTGTTGTTATAGGCAAACTCCACGAGTGCTAAGTGGTTGTCCCAACTTCCTTGAAACTCCAATGCACAAGCCGTCAGCATGTCTTCTAAGATCTGTATGACTCTTTCAGACTGCCCATCCGTCTGTGGGTGGAAAGCAGTACTGAACTTCAGCCTCGTTCCCATAGACTCCTGAAATTTCGGCCAAAAACGTGATGTGAATCGTGGGTCTCTATCAGATACAATGGTCACTGGGACCCCATGCATCCTCACGATCTCATCCGTATACAATTTGGCTAACCTCTCAAGTGGGTAGGTAGTGTTGATAGGCAAGAAGTGTGCACTCTTCGTGAGCCTATCCACAACAACCCAAACTGCATCATAGTTCCGAATTGTCCGTGGTAAACCTACCACGAAATCCATTGTCACATGTTCCCACTTCCATTCAGGAATGGAAAGTGGTTGTAACAAGCCTGCTGGATGCTGATGTTCTGCCTTAACTTGTTGACAAGTAAGGCATCGACTGATGTATTCGGCTATTTCTCTCTTCATACCTGACCACCAGTAACTCTCCTTCAGGTCACGGTACATCTTCGTGCCCCCCGGGTGCATGGCATAAGCCGATGAATGAGCTTCCTCTAAGATGGATTTTCGGAGCTCGTCATCTGCCGGTACACACACTCGGTCACGAAATAATAAGAGACCATCATCTCTTTCCCTGAAATCCTCCACCGGCCCCGCTTGCATGCGTTCCCGGACCTTCATAAGTTCTTCGTCGGCTTCCTGACCCTTCTTGATCTCATCAAGTAAAGTAGGTCTCACCTCAAATCGTGCCAATAAGGCACCATCGCTGGTTACCTCCAGTTGGGCTCTTAATGCCCTCAAATTAGCTATCAATGCCCCAGACGAGCTCTTCCGGCTCAAAGCATCTGCCACCACGTTTGCCTTGCCTGGGTGATACTCTATCACTAGATGGTAGTCTTTTATCAGCTCCATCCACCGTCTCTGTCTCATGTTTAGCTCTTTCTGAGTAAACACATACTTCAAGCTCTTGTGATCAGTGTATATGTGACATGTCTCCCCATAGAGATAATGTCTCCATATCTTCAGTGCAAACACCACTGCCCCCAGCTCCAAATCATGAGTAGGATAATTCACCTCATGCTTCTTCAATTGTCGTGAAGCATAGGCGATTACCCTCCCATTCTGCATTAGTACACATCCAAGCCCTTGGATGCTCGCATCGCTATAGACATCGTACCCCACACCTTGTTTGGGTAATGCAAGTACCGGCGCCTCAGTCAATCTCTTCTTTAATTCCATGAATCCTTTCTCACATTTGTCATCCCATACAAACTTAGCTCCTTTACGAGTGAGCTTCGTCAATGGCGATGCCAAAACAGAGAACTTCTCCACGAACTTTGTATAGTAGCCTGCCAATCCAAGGAAACTACGAATTTCCTTGACGTTCTTTGGCCTCTCCCATTCAGTAATGGCTTCTATCTTCTTGTTATCAACAGCAATCCCCGATCCCGAAACCACGTGCCCGAGGAAGCCGATTTCCTTTAGCCAAAATTCACATTTAGAAAATTTGGCATAAAGTTGCTTCTCCCGTAGTGTCTCAAGAACAAGTATCAAGTGCTCTTCATGCTCTTCTTCACTCTTTGAGTAAATCAAGATGTCATCTATGAACACAATCACGAATCGGTCCAAGTATTTATGAAATACTCGGTTCATCAAGTCCATGAATGCCGCCGGGGCGTTTGTTAGCCCAAACGACATAACAAGGAATTCAAAATGCCCATACCTTGTGCGGAAAGCACTCTTTGGTATGTCATCTTCCTTAATCTTCAATTGATGGTACCCCGACCTCAAGTCAATCTTCGAAAACACGGTTGCCCCTCGTAGTTGGTCAAACAAGTCATCAATTCTAGGCAAAGGATACCTATTCTTGATTGTGACCTTGTTCAGTTGACGATAGTCAATACACATTCGAAGTGTCCCATCTTTCTTTTTCACAAAAAGAACTGGTGCTCCCCACGGGGAGTGGCTTGGTCTAATGAAACCGTTATCCAAAAGCTCTTGCAATTGGGTTTTCAACTCGTTAAGTTCAGCGGGTGCCATACGGTATGGCGGTATGGAGATTGGTTTGGTACCAGGCTCGACCTCGATCACAAATTCAATCTCCCTGTCAGGTGGCAGCCCCGGTAGGTCTTTAGGGAAGACATCCGGATACTTACAAACCACCCTCACATCATCGATGTTCGTTTCCTCTTTGGTTTTGTCAACCACGTATGCTAGATATGCGTGACATCCCTTTCTCATCATACTTATCGCTCTCACGGCGGATATGATACAGCTATTTGATCTCCCTCGATCGCCCTCGAAGCGTAGGGTCTCCCCATCATTGCCTTCGAGTTCAAGAACCTTCGTGTAGCAATCTACCCTAGCATGGTTCCTTTCTAGCCAATCCATCCCTAGGATTGCATCGAATTCAATCATGCCCAGCGGTACGAAGTCACACGTCAAGGTTTGACCATTAACCTCCACCCCACAAGATGGATAATAACAAGTTCTTTCCACGTCATCTCCTAGTGGTGTTGATACCACTAAGGTTTGCATCAATGGTGCGGATTGCACCCCCAACCTCTTGGCGAACGCTTCATTCACAAATGAACGTTGCGCCCCGGTATCGATAAGGATTCGCGCATCCTTCCCATTAATCTTTAGCGTCCCTACATTCATGAACCATGTAAGACATTTTTCCTACCCTCCCTACTCATTTATAGAAGGTTACAATGTTCACACGCATGTTAGGGATCAAGAAAAGGTCTTAACGTTTCAATACGGCGCGAAAAAGTCGACTTTGGGCTGCCCAGGAGGTACGCACGGCGTGCCTAGGAGGTACGCACGGCGTGCGTGTCTTAAAACCTCAAAACGGAGCTACTGCCACCAACGCACGGACCAACGCACGGACAACGCACGTCCGTGCGTATAGCAATTTCTTCCCGGTTGCTACTGCCACCAACGCACGGACCAACGCACGGACAACGCACGGCCGTGCGTATAGCAATTTCTTCCCGGGTTGCTACTGCCACCAACGCACGGACCAACGCACGGACAACGCACGGCCGTGCGTATGGTCCAGCCTGGTGTGCGTTGGCGGAAATCAGCCGTCTTTCGCCCGATTTCGCTCCGTTTGACCCCAAAGCTTCGTGCAATGATCCCAACGACTAGCAACCTCAATTTATGGAATAATCAAGGGTAAAACATAAGTATACAAAAGGTAATACCTGCAACGGAATCCGGGTTAGCTTGAGCATCCGCCTCCGTCATTGCGTAGACCCTAGCCTGGGTCCTTCCTTGGTTCACGGATGGCGCGTTACTCGTGCTTGCTCCCCCATGTCCCCGGCTTGCTTGAGAAGCCCCGGGTTGATTCCGTGTACCCGTCGGGCCATTACTTGGTCCCGATGTCCTTGCCCCGCCCAGTTGTGGGCAATGTGCCTTCAAATGCCCGGCATCCCCACATTGAAAGCATCTAGGGGGGTCGCGACATTTACCGGAGTGGTTCTTCTTGCAATTGTTGCAACGAGTCACCACCGAGGTTTGTGACCTCGAGCCTTGCCCACTCGAGCCTTGGTTCCCCCTAGACGGTGGCGGTGGTGCCCGGAAAGATCCTCCTCCATGGTTCCCCTTTTTGTTGGAACCTTGGGAGCCATGACTCTCCCATTTTCTCTTTTTCGCCTCCTCGGCGTCTCTCTTCTTCCGTTCCTCCCACTGTTTCTCCCCTTTCAACGCTTGGTCAACCACTTGGGCGAAAGTCATATTAGGCAATTGCGTTGCCCTATCACGTATCTCCAAGTCAAGAGCGTCCCAAAAGTGGTTTACCATGCGGTTCTCGTCACAAGCATACTCCGGTATGTAGTCGGCGAGATCCCGGAACTTGTACTCCAGCTCCTTCACTGACATGTTACCCCCTTGGGTTAGGAGGGTGTATTCCCTCACCTTCTTATTCACCTCGAAATCAGAATAGTATTGGGCAAAGAACTCCCGTTGGAAGTCCTCCCAAACGACGGTCTCACCGTACTTGTTCTTGGTTCCATCCCACCACTTGGATGCCATCCCCTCGAGCAATCTTACCGCAATTCTCAGTTTGAGATTCGGCGCGATTTGCATGTCAAGGGCTGCTTCATTTAGCCTCTTGATCCATTGTGCTGCCACTGAAATGTCCCCTGCTCCATCAAAGGGTTTGCACCCCAAATCTCTTGCTTCTTTGATGTATTTGGAGATCCTTATGGTTGGACCTCCATCATTTTGGCCTCCACGTGGTTCCACATGAACTCTAGATACACCATGACTTCCTCCTCGTGAAGCCATGCCCGAAGGTTGCCCAGCCCGGCGCCTTCGGCGTTCCCTCCTCTCTTCACGCTCACGGTGATATTGTTGGAGTAATGCCTCAATCCGCGCTAAGGAGCCGTTGTCCTCCTCATCACTTGCATCATCGTCATCCCCTTCATAAGGGGTTTCAACCGGCTCTGTTTCCGGCCGATAGGTCGAGTCCTCATAGGACCAGTAGCTCTCGTTTTCAGTGCTCACATGACCGTCGCTCACGGTCTGTGATCGGCCTCCACGGCCAGCTCCTCCAGATGCTCTAGAGGTCCTTCGACTGCCCAGTCCAGTCTCCACTGGTACACGGCCAGTCGGGTTTCTCCTAGTAATCCTGCCACCACGGTCCATTTCTGAAAGAAAATTTGGAAAGAGTCGTTAGACTCGTATCAAATGTCAATTGACGGATAGGTACTCAAGACACTACTTGGCTCAAATTGCTGCCATACCAATTGCTAAGGGTACCATCTTAACAATTAGAGACCTTGCAACTCGAGTACCAAAAGCTCTTCAAGTACAAAATGTTTATGCTCATGGTTTTCGAAATCATTTTGAAAAGAGAATTTGAGACTTCATTATGAAGTTTATGGACTAAGGCTCTGATACCAACTTAATTGTCACGCCCCGGACCTATCCGGACACGTCAACAACCCGCCGTACAATATGAATAGTCAACCGCAGTCCAACACATTCCTATTATACAAGGCGTCTTGAATATCATTCACACATATACATCCATAAACAAACATAATAAGTAATTCATAACGCAGCGGAAAACATTATTTAAAACAAAAGAGCCACACAGGGCTATTCATGAGCACGCAGGCTCTATAATAAAATATCCATGAGCAAATTTACTATTGTTTCAAATAGAACGGAGGAAGCACGAACCAAGTCTTCTCTCCGAGGAATCGCCCGATCAACGAGCACAGGATGCAAGCTCTAGCCTCAACCTGAAATGGTGGTGGGACGCCCCCGAAGGGGTCAGTACTCTATACGGCTATAAAGTACTGGTGTGGCAGGCATCTAATAGATATACAACAAGTATTTCAAACACAAGACCCTCAAATAGGGTGATAGTACATTATGATTGTAACCCTGAGTTACCCCGTTTAAAAATTATACTTACTTTATATAAAAGTCAAGTAGTCGGCCCGTGGGCCCATGTTCATTTGGAAATCACCATTCCCAACCCCGTGACTATAAGCCACGACAACTCCTAGAGTCCAACCCTAGTATATGACATTGTATTCTAGAGCTCGGCTCTACCACATCACCATACAATCCATATACCTCGGGTCAATTTCCTTACCTTGCGTTCTAGAGCTCGGCTCTATCACATCACCACGCAAGCCCTAGAGCTCGGCTCTAGCTATACAATACATAGACTCCAAGTCTACACCTTACATGCATTCTAGAGCTCGGCTCTATCACATCACCATGCATTAAGGTCCAATTCTCAAGCAACCCTATACCTAGAATTGACATATCATTATACTACCATGGGTCATTCTTAAAGACTTCCCATAACTTAACCTTAGTTCCATACTAGGTTATTATGTACACTTGAACTATATTCAAGTATCTTTCATACAATCCAATCCCTAGGATCAATTTAATTCACAAGTCCCAATAATCACTAACTAGTATTCCAATACTATTAAGATTATTGGTATCATACCATTATCCTCATTATTGTAATTCTCTACATATTTATAATTATGTAGCAGCAACTTAAGCATTCAATTTCAATACACAAATATTCATTTATGTATCCACATAATTCATACATGAGTAAAATACCCATTTTCACAAAATGGTTCTTTTATACTCATTTAATCTCATATTATTCATACCTTCTCAAATCATTTCAAATTTCATTCTTTGGCAACTATATCAATATTTCATCAAAATATAATCATCATAATCCATGAAAAATCATGATTTAAGCATTTAGGTAATCTCATGCTTAACCTACAAGTTGTAAGCAATTAGATGTCAATCCTCACCTCAAATGAGCTTTAAACTTTCCCTTCTTGGTCCAATGGTCAAAGCTTTGGTCAAGGTGGATTTGGAACTGATTCCTTGCTCAAATATGAGTGTTAAACAGCCTCCTCAAAGTGCTAGTTCAACCCTTAATCGTTGATACGGAAACAGCCCCTAGAACGGGTGTTTCCCGGTTAACTCGTTTCCTAGTTTTTCCAAGATTTGCTCTAGGTTAGTATCTAACCTTTCCAACAATTAAAGTCACATAATAATAACATTTTATACACTTCAATCAGTGTATAATAGTTCTTCAATCATTTATATGATTTAGACACTAGAGAGGAAGGTTTTGGATTCAAACTTACTTTGAATACAAAAACGTATTCTGCGAGGTCGTGTTTTGCTCGGTCGATTTGGAGGCCTTCCACTAATCCGATTGATGCAAACCAGACCTTCGAGGATTCCTCGTCTTGAGAGCTTTCTTTTGGTATATTATACGCCTTATTTGGATGTGTATAACTCGAGATATGAAGCAAACAGTCTCAGCACTCTCACAGCTCGAATTCACAGACCACTGCTCGTTCCAGATCGATTTTTGGATGATAAGCTCTCTCTCCTCGAACAAAGATCACTCAATTATGAAACTACACTTAAAGAGCTATCCAAGGACACCTCATACACGTTATTTGGTTGAGGATAGCTCCTATAATGAGAGGAGACAAACAGCACACCAATTTGTGCGAAAATAAGAGTGGTGGCCCAAACTTTGATTCTTATCAAGTCATGTGCAGCTCTTCTCCATAATGGCCGGCCAAGGTAAGTCTCCTAACCCATTTTTATTTGTCTTGCAGGTACTAATATCATGTGGAGTGGTTCCCAATTGATCCCAATCATTTTGGGGTCCAAAACATCTACCAATACTTCCAAAAATAGGAAGATGGGTCCTATTGTTTTATCTTTTGTCAAAGATGTCTTTTTGTACTCATCCTAATTTATTTAGAACAAGTCAACTTCCTAAATCCCATTATTGATCTCCAATATGTGTAGGCTCATCCCAATAATTTACTTGATTGATATTATAGAAGGAAAATCCTACTCCCATTATTTAGCTCAATAATGCCAAAGATGGGGTTATAGGCATTTGTATTCTCCTTTAATCATTCTATCACTTATTTGACATTTGTCATACATATTATTGGGCTACTAGCCGTGTGGGTCACCCCCGAGTGGATCTAGAACGCCATTCTCGAATACTTGCTATTTTTAGCAGGTTGGGCCCAAAATGAGTGTTCGCAAGCCCGATACTAATATACGAGTTCGAACAGTATAATAATCGGTCATTAATTACGTAAAACATTACTCGTTTTACAAATGTTTGGGAATCAGAAATCCAATACATAAACTTTGAATTTTAAATCGACTTTTCAAAGACGTTCGGGAGCGGTGTCACATTAACACCCCCTCAAGTTGGAGCATTCGGATCAAGAATGCCCAACTTGCCAAAGAGATACTGGAACTATCTCTTCCCAAGTGCTTTGGTGAAGATGTCGGCGAGCTGATCGGTGGTAGACACATAACGAGCAATAATCAAACCTGCCTGAATAGCATCACACACATTGCCACATGGATTAATCTAGAATTAAACCACAATTTAAATTGTTTTTAATCAAATAATTGAAAAGGTCAATCTAGTCATGGTCACATAAAGTAATAATGTGCACAAAGCAACCCCCAATATCAAATCTTTCTCCTATCTAAATCACTATGCATTTCATTTCACAATGCTTCTCCAGGAGATAAGATTCATCGCTAGTTTCTCCCAAATCTGATTCACCACCCATTTTTCTAGGGGCGGCGCGTCATTTGCGCTACCCAATTTTGTTGTCTCTTTACATATCACGGGATCCAGATGGGTCAGTCTCCGTCGATCCACCACCAATCGTCGCCGGGTGGGTCTACTAACGGTGGCCGTGGTTGTTATCTCAAGGCTTTTGGTAGCTACCGCCGATCAATGTCTAATCCATCGCATCCGGCGCGCTTGGTTGAAGATGGTGCTTCGAATTCCGAGGATAGTTTTGGAAGATATGACTACAGCGATGACATTCCTGATGAATGTTTAGCTCTAATTTTTCAATTCCTAAGCGCCGGTGACCGGAACAGCTGCTCTCTCGTCTGCCGGAGGTGGCTAGCCGTGGAAGGAACGAGCCGCCACCGCCTCTCTCTCAATGCCAAATCCGATATCCTCTCGCATGTTCCTGTTATCTTCTCGCGATTCAATTCTGTCACCAAACTGGCTCTTCGGTGCGACCGGAAATCCGTGAGCATAGATGATGAAGCTTTGGTCCAAATCTCCATCCGCTGCCGTAGCCTCACGCGGCTTAAGCTGCGCGGATGCCGTGGCGTCACAGATGTAGGTATGGCGGCCTTCGCCCAGAATTGCAAGAGCTTGACGAAGTTTTCCTGTGCGTCTTGCATGTTTGGCGCTAAAGGTATGAATGCTCTGCTCGATAATTGCTCTTCCCTTGAGGAACTTTCTGTCAAACGCCTCCGTGGCATCAATGATGGCCTAGCCGCTGAGCCAATTGGCCCAGGAGCTGCTGCGTTGTCTCTGAAATCTGTCTGTTTGAAAGAGCTTTACAATGGACAATGTTTTGGACCTCTAATCAATGGGTCAAAGAATCTCAGAACTCTCAAGCTATTGCGATGTGTGGGGGATTGGGATACTGTCTTGGAGACCCTTTCGGGCAGGCAAAATTGTTTGGTGGAGATGCATCTAGAGAGGCTTCAGGTAAGCGATTTTGGGCTCAGAGCAGTGTCAAAATGTTTGGATTTGGAGATCTTACATTTGGTTAAGACTCCTGAATGCACAGATGATGGAGTTGTAGCAGTGGCTAAAAGCTGTAAGCTTTTGAGGAAAGTCCACATCGATGGATGGAAGACAAACCGGATAGGTGATGATGGATTGCTTGCCATTGCCGAGAACTGTGCATACCTTAAAGAGCTAGTTGTCATTGGCTTAAACCCGACCGCCACTAGTCTGTCCGCAATTGCTTCTAATTGTCAGCAATTAGAAAGATTGGCCCTTTGTGGTAGTGAGACAATTTCAGACACTGAAATATCGTGTATAGCCCAGAAAAGCATCTCTCTTAAAAAGCTTTGTATCAAGGGATGCGAGGTCAGTGATGAAGGGATTTCAGCTTTTGCTTGGGGCTGTCCCAACTTGGTGAAAATTAAAGTCAAGAAGTGTAAACGTGTGACTGGAGGGTCTGCAGATTCCCTGAGAGCAAGGAGGCCTTCACTGGCTGTGAATTTGGATGTGGATGGAGTTGAAGTTGGGGAGCGTTTGGATGGGAGTGCAAGTGATAGTGGAGCACAAGATGAAGGTGTGGAGTTCAACTCGGCCGCTGTGACTACAGTGAGCAGTGTTGATATGCCTTCTTCAAGCAGTAATAGTGTTGGTGGTCGATCAGCTAAGTCAAGGTTTAGCTTTATTGTTGGTATAAACCTTATGCCTTGCACGTTTAGAAGCTGGTCAAATGGAAGTGGTAGCTCCAATGATAGCTAGCTAATGGCATTAGTTGTTGTCCTGTTTAAAACTGGTAGAAATACAGTAAAAATGAGTTAGAGAGCTGTATTAATTATTGTTCAAATCTCTCTTATTTGTCGTATGATTGACGTCATTCAGGATGACACTGTATCTTTTTATTTAAGAAGTTATTGAAGTTCAAATATGATACCTTTTCCCCAATTTCGCATCTATTTCATTCCCCTACAGATTTCCAACATTGTGATGGTTATGTGGCATAAGGCTCCATTTGGTAGCCAATTACCCAAAGGTGTCTTATTGTGCTTACCAGCAAAGTTAGGTTGAACAAGTCAAATAAGTAGTTGTTGACTTATTTGGCTAGGAAGGATGTTACCGAACACTTGACCTTTCACAAATTCAAGTAGATACAACAATTTCAGCAGCCCCTATGATTTATGTTGCACGGACTGACGGACATGAAAACAATAGAAAAGGGGACAAGAAAAATGTCAAAAAGGGAAAAAGTTATGTCTGAAAGCTTTCATAATGTTCTCTAGTAGATCTGTGTATAGCTCAAGCTTGTCTACATGATCTATGGCAGTGAATACATTGGAGGCTAGTTTCCTTTGGCTTTATGTATATGTATGAACTCTCTTATATGTTTTCTGCCACACTTCTATCAGTTTGGTAATGTTCAGTGCTTTGTCTCCTTTTTGTTGTTCATGCTCCATTATTTTTGCAGATGTTCAAATATGATAATCCTACTATTTTCTAAATTGAACAGTTATTTTTCCATTCCATGCTCTCCATTGAGGAGGTGTTTGGTCCAAGTTATCTAGAATTGTTTTGGTAATACTAATATTAGGCATGTAATGTCAGGTACTTTTGGTTTGGTTGAAGTTATAAGACTACAAGAGAAAGGTCATGTGAGATTGTATTCTAAAGTGTTATAAGAACAGATTAGTATCACATAATTTTCAATTTGAATCACATGTACCATATAATTTTTTATTCCTATAACCTCATATCGTCCAGATAATCATTTACATAGGTGATCTTATAGTCTTCTAATACGGAGTATCACATTATGTTCTCCTAGGTAATCAGATTCGCTAGTGATCTTACATTTTGTAAAGCCCCTACGACTCTACGAGTTTCTCTGTGGTCTGTGTGACAGAAAAATGTCATGAGCTTATCTATTTGTAGATCAAATCATCTTCGAAACACTTTTACCTCTATTTTTAGATGATACTTGTCTTGAAGATATGAATTGACTTTAAGTTCATTGAATCAATGAAGCCAGGTTTTGTTAGATCAAACTGGCTCTGTTAAGACATGAATTGACTTTAAATGTTCTTTGTCTGAAATTCATGGTGCTTTTGTGTTAACGATGGTTGAAAATGAAAGAAGACTAGAGTTTTTATTTACCATTACGGTTTGAATATGTGGAGAATTGGGTTGAAATATTGGGTTAAAAGCAGGGAAACAGAATGGATAGGGGACGTTTGAATTGGTCAACAATCTAAACTTTGTAGCTGCGTCGTTGAGGCAAACCTTGAAGCTGTATATCAACTAAAACTATTTGAGGGGAAACTTTCAATTTAGTGTTGCTAATTTGCCATTTCCTTTTTGTATATTCAATGCTCATCTGTACTGTGAAGCTTTTAGCATTTAATATAAAATTATGGCTAGGTATTCTCAAGTTTGGTCGACATGATATTTATTTCCCTAGTATGTCTCTCTTCCTCCATTTGGTATTTTTGAAAAAAGGTATTTTCAAAAATATTCCTTGTGTACGTCTTAGTAAGTGTGTGAATTGAAAACATGTACAACAAGAACGGTTTTTTTTAAATGAAAGATATAAATGCATTTGATGGTAGATTTATAGTGGAGGACCCATTTCATAAATGAATAAATGTGGTGATCACTTGTGTTATATGATTACATAGTGGAGTCATATAGGGTTCCATAAAATTTCACGTTCCCACTATTTTCAATTTAGTGTTGCCATTTCAAAAGTATGGATCTAAAGGATAGATAATTTCCAACTTTTAATGGATGTTACATAGTCTCTAATTATTAAGAAGAATTCTTTAACATTCAATCGATATCCTAAGTGCCCAAGTGCCTACTGACGCTCCATATGATCAGTGTGATGACTCATTTCATTTTCTCTTCCGAAAGATATAGATGAAGTGAGGACATATGACTAGAAACAATCTTTGAGGAATATTTTTCGGTTGTGCACAATAAAGATATGACCACACGTGGGGCTAGAGTAGGATGTAATTATGTTAATCATGTAAGATAGTCGAGGAAGAGGAGGAAGTGACCAAACTGAACATTAGAATTTTCTGATGGAAATTATGACGGTCCATGCAGGGACGGATCCAGGATTTTGGGTCAAGGGGGGCGAAATTTTTCGTTAGTGTAGGGGGTGAAAATTTTTTTCGTTAGTGTAGTGGGACGAAACTTTTTCCCCTAGTGTAGCGGGGCAAAAATTTTTCACTACTGTAGGGCTATGCGGCTATTTTTATTAAAAAAATGACATTAATACATATATATCCCCCAACGACATATAAATCTATTACATTCTATATTTAGACAATGACAAAGACATCAACCAATACATTTTTAATGACTTCTATATTGTTTAATCTTATGAATCGGTTATTGAATTGTAATTTTTGTCCATCAAGGAGGGTGTTCGTGAGTCATGACTCATGAGAAGTTTTCTTAATATTACAATAGTAGTATGTATGAGATTATTATTTTTAGAATAATATGCACCACATACACACACTATATGGTGCATATTATATTTTAATATTTGTATTAATGCTATAATAATTTAAGTTTTATTATCTATGCAATAAATTATTTTTAGAAAGCAAGAAGTAAATGAATTATGTAATTTAATGTCAATAAATATTTATATTTTGGATTCATTTCACGTGATCTAAAAACTGTGTAATTAGTGTGTCTGGTATTTAATATTGTTTGATATATATTTTACAAAATTGAGTACTTGTTATCTAATAAAGACAATTACACATTACAAAACTAGGAATTCTTATATAATAAGTATCCTAAATCTTAAACAACGAGTTATGTAAATTATATTAGATGTTCTTTCTTTTAAATATCCAATTAAGTATTACATTATGTAAGACTATATATTAATTTTGAAAATTAAAAGCTAAGGGGGGCGAATCTAATTAAATTATGAAAGTTTTATGAAAATATTATATATATGGTAGAAATTTTTCAAAGTCCAAGGGGGGCGGTCGCCCCCCGCGCCCCCCCTAAATCCATCCCTGGGTCCATGTAGCCAATATCACTCCATATTAGACTTTTTTGTAAGCGTCGAGAACTAAAACTCCCAAAATACTTTCTTTCCCTTTTTCTTTTCTTTACAAAAACCCAAAAATACAATCTCACATATAATTAACCAACAAGTTTGTGCAATTCGGCCAACTTTCCAAAATTCTTCCAAAAGATGTGAATCCATATCATAAAAATTAGAGAATATTACCTGAAAAATCTGAAAATAGGCTAAAAAAAGGTTGAAAAATTCTAAAATAGAATTGTCATATTTTTTATTCCCAAAATGGGACTAATTACCACCATGTTTTCGCAGTACCCGGACTTCAAACATGCAATACTTTCCAAACTTGACAGTAATTACTCTAATTTTAGAAATAAAAACATGACAGTCCTATTTTAGAATTTTAAAACTGTTTTAGTCCTATTTTGGGAATAGTCTCTAGAAATTAGAATAGTCCTAATCTTTCTCTCACACATGTATCGAGCAGTTCATGAAAAAAAAACAATACTTGAAATTTATTGCCAACCTAGCTACTCCGTACTATTATGCGCCTACCGTTAGGCCAAGTCGTCCCCTTATCATGCCAAATCACTACTACTATATATCAAGTATCAGCTCTATATTTTGGTGAATCAATTCTTGAAAATATACAAGAATACATAGTTTAATTAGGTGCATCAAACACATAACAAGATCGAGTTTCCAATTTTATAGAAGGGTGAGTAATACACAACTCTTCAAGTTAAGTTAAACAAGAGAAAACCATTAAAGAAAGAATAGAATTGAACAAGTTCAATACATGGAAACCGAGTAAATGATTGAAGCTGATACATAAGTTAGATAATCACGGATTTCATGAAAAAGATCAAACGAATCAAACTCGTTGACAAAATATCATGGAATACTTTTAGCATATGTGAGGAAAGTTAACTGATTATTAAATTGGTCTCTAACCATTTGTTCAAAATGTTGTTCATATTCTCTAGCCTATAACTATACTCTATTTAGACGGAGTAGGAATATAGGTATGTATCGTAGCTTGTAGCAATAGCAGCTCTAAGCGATTGCTTTGTCTTAAAAAACGGAATAAAAGACCATTCAACACATCTTAAGGTAATAACATAATCCGTATAAATTACGAAACATCAAAAGGGTAAAAAAGCAAAGAAAAAGGTAAAAAGAACTACTCGGTATATGGCTAGTAGATGCATTTCCTCGTTTCGTGGAGAGGAGGGGTGGTAAATAGGGGTGGAAAAAACTCAAACCGAAACCCGAAAACCGACCTAGCTTTGCCCGACATGATGTTCCCGATCAAAACTTTTTCTTTTTAAACGACCCGAATTAAAAAACCTAGACCGATTCCACACAAGGACTAGAGTATTGAATTAATTGTTAGAGCATCTCTAATGAGAGGCTTTCAACATTAAAAAAATTGTAGCACATGGCAATATATGTATGGAATGTTTAACCATGTAGGATGAATGTCAAAGCCTAATTTAAAATTGAGCTGAGATGCATCATGCATGGAATGTTCAGCCAAATGCTCCCCAATGCATTCCGTTTGATGTCTAGCAGTTTTGTACAAGTGGATTTTTTTAATTCAAATTTATTTGTGTAACCGCCAGGAGCATATGTACGTGGATCATGGGTGGGAAAAGTGCGATGTTTTGGCTTTGTTTTTTTGCTTATGCAGCATGTGGAGGGCACTGTCATATGAAGACTACAATGTCTACCATGTCAAAATTATTTTTTGACATGTCAGCCCAACACACACGTTTACATCCTCCCTTGGAGACAAATTTTTTACTCCAATGTTAAATAAGGATGATGTGACCCGTTTTTTAGTGTGAACAGCCTTCTAATGGAAATGCTCTTAGATTCATAGAAAGATGACCGCCATAAAATAAAACATTATAATACGGAGTCTACAAGTAGTACATCATAAGTTTACATTTAAATGTTATACGGAGTATAACATTTAAATGAGTATGACATGAAAATAAAAATGAGTATTAGCTAGTTGTGATTTAATGCTCATAGGTATGAGGGTAATTAGCTAACAGATGGAGATCTCTAAGTGTGATCCACATTATCAATATATAGCCATTAATAACCAACAAGGTTTAGAAAGTCATGGATGTGGTTAATTGTACTGAAATAATTTGGTCTAGTCTGGACTGGTCTACGTGTATTTTACAATTGTGGAAGTCTAGTTTGATATAATTTGATCTGTTTAGGTCTAGTTCGATCTTCTTTGATTAAGTCTGGGAATGAAATCAGTCTAACTAAAAACATATTTTTACCGTGAAATGATACCTTTCACTCTAGTTTTTTTAACTTTCTGAAGTGATATTTCTGCATTTTATAACTGTAAAAATCTGATATGGTCTGATCTATATATTTACATATGATCAGATCTTGTTTGATTAAGTCTGGGAATGAAATCAATTTAAGTAAAAACATATTTATACTGTCAAATTATACCTCACTCAATCCACGTTATTAATAAACTACTCGAGTCTAAAGGTTGGACGACTTTGAACTTGAGAACGTAACGTTCAAATTAAAGCCGAGCTCGAAAATATGCCTTTCTCGAACAACGACTCCACGAGCAAATCTAATTGGTTTCTAAAGTGTACGTACTTATTAATGATGAAATGTAATTAACTATTTCAGCCATGTAAAACTTTCTTAACCAAATGAATATAATCATTAAACCAACATACATCTAAAAATTTATGCTCATGGGACGAATATCTTACTTTTATAAAAGTCTATGTACGTTTGTCAATAGAATAAACGAGATCTTTGCGTATATAATGCTTTTGTTAAGGAGTCATTGTTTATTAAGAGAGTCTATGTTATTTGCTTCATTATAAAGAGTTGATAGAATCGTAGAAGAATTTTATGCTTTCATAAAAGTTGTTACAATCCCAGGATTAAAAGTAACAAATTTTAGAGAACCCCTGCCCACTTTTTATCGTACCTATAGACCCTATAGTATATTACTCCGTAGTATATATTCATTAATGAAGACATGAAGTTGTATTTTCGTGGAATGTAATATACTAATATTAGGAATGTAATGTCAGGTACCTTTGGATTGGTTGGAGTTATAAGAGCACAAGAGAAAGGTAATGTCAGATTGTATTCAAAAGTGTTATAAGACCGGATTAGTATCACATAATTTTCAATTTGAACCACATGCAGCATATATTTTTAGATTCCTATAACCTCATCGTCCAGATAATCATTTACATAGGTGATCTTACATTCTTGTAGTATCACATTATATATGTTCTCCAAGGTAATCACATTAGCTTAAGTGATCTTACATTTTGTAAAGCCCCTAGCTACGACTCTACGAGTTTCGCTGTGGATCAAATCTTTGTGGCAGAGAAATGTCATGAGGTTATCAATTTGTGGATCAAATCATCTACCAAACACTTTTACCTCTAATATTACATGATACTTTCCTTGAAGATGAAAAAGGTAACATTTTTCGAAGATAGTAAAGTTATTTGAATCAATGAAGTCATATTTTATAGGGAAAAGGGCAAATAAGTCCACCCACAAACCAAAAAGGTCAAATAAGCCCTTATTTAGGAGGCTCTGTCCGGACGTTGCCATTTGGGGCGGTTCCCGGTGGAATTTTTTGATGAATTTTTTTGAGCGTCTTACTCATTGAGTCTAGTTTACTCACACCAAATTTTAGCTAACAATTCAATCGGGAAGGAATTTAAATGAATTCTTGAAGATAACTGCGTTTTTAACTGTGTAGTTATCTTCAAGAATTCATTTGAATGCCTTCCCGATTGAAGTTTAAGCTGAAATTTGGTATGAGTAAACTAGACTCAATGAATAAGATGCTCAAAAAATTTCATCAAAAAATTCCACCGGGAACCACCACAAATGGCGACGGCTGGACAGAACCTCCTAAATAACCACTTATTTGACCTTTTTTTGGTTAGTACGTGGGCTTATTTGTCCCTTTTCTCTATTTTATATGACCAAATGCGCACTGTGAAGACATGAAATGACTTTAAGGATGTTTTACTCAGACTGTAATTTGTTTGTTAGGTCTGATATGGTCTAATATGGTCTGGTCTAGTCTGGTTTCTTTGTATTTTTATAACTACTCAAGTCTAATCTGGTCTGGTCGGACACAAATTACAATCCAACTAAAAACATCATAAATGTTCTTTGTCGAAAATCATGGTGTTGCGGTGTTAACAATGGTTGAAAATGAAAGACTAGAGTTATTATTTACTACTACGGTTTGAATTGAATATGTGGAGAATTGGGTTGAAATATTGGGTTAAAATCGGGGAAAAAGAATGAATAGGGAACGTTTGAATTGGTCAACAATCTAAACTTTGTAGCCAAACCTTGAATCTGTATATCAACGAAAACCATTTGAGGGGAAACTTTCAATTTAGGGTTGCCATTTCCTTTTTGTCTATTCAATGCTCACCTGTATACTGTGAAGCTTTTAGCATTTAATATAACTTCATGCCCAAGTAGCCTGCTTAGATGTAACACCTCATTTGGTCGACATGATATTTATTTCCTTGGTTTACTTTTCCAAAGTAGTATGTCCCCCTTCCAGTCTTCCTCCATTTGGCATTTCTGAAAAAATATATACAATCTATATTCCTTGTGTATCAGTTGTTGATGGTATTGGTCCACCTCACCCGGGCCATCCCTGAGTTGCGTTTGGTCCACCTCATTTAAGGAGTTGGTCTCCTATTAATTGCCCTGGCCCAATTGGGCTGCCTACCCGACCGAGCCCATTCGCCCTATTTGTTTTCTACCCAGCCCGTGACCCTGTTGCCCTTTGATATATTTGTCTGGTTCCTTCTCGAACCCCCTATTTTACCCGCTCCTCCTTCTCTCTAACCGATGAGCCTCTCGATCAGTTACCCTAGACCTAAAGTGAGAGAGTGTCGGTTCCATCTGAGCTTTAGCTCCGGCTATGCTCCGGTGAGACCTTGGGGTTCCTATTGGGGTCTTCACTCTAGTCTGGTAGTGTGGTGGGTTATATCTCTGGTGGGTCTTCTGGTTTTGGGTCTGGGTTGGGGTTGTTGTGTGAGGGTTGTTGACTGTTGCCCTTCGTCTTCCCTATTGTAACCCTGGTGGTGAATGTGAGCAAGCCTTTGGGCTTTTGGTGATTGAGGTCTGAGCCGGTCCGAATTCTCAACAGTGGTATCAGAGCCGCGTTGCTACTGCCTCTCGTTGACGCCGGAAGCTCGCCGGAGAACTCTCACATCTGGTAACGCCCAGAGCTCCATCGGAGATTGGTAAGTCGGGTTGTCTTTTCAGTGACACCCGCTTAGGTATAAATTCTAAACCCTAATCTGGGCTGCCGGAGTGCCCCGGTTTCTGTGCTGCATGGGTAGATTTGTTCTCACTGAGCAACAATCTACCGAGTAGAAACCCTAGAAAACCTTGCATGTACAGTATCTGTTAGTACAGATCTGTAGAAACCCTAGGTGTGGTTTAACCGTGCATGAGTGGTCCAATCTGTGTCGAACTTGGCCACTGAATATCTGTGAACTGTGATTGGCTTGTTAATCTGACTCTTTGTGTGCTCTATTCATTAATCTGCCATCTTTCCTGTACTATTGTCTTTGAACATCTTCCTGTATTATTGTAGTGTATTACTGTTGTTTATTGTTATTCTTCTGGTAAAGTCAGCTTTGTCAATCACTGCTTTTGAGTTCTGGTAATAGTGTGGCTTCTAACCCCTAGCTGGCTAAGGCACCCGAGGTTAGGGCTAAGTGATACCCTGCCAGCCACTTCAGTGGCCCTCGAACTGCGTGGTCACTTAGTCTGCGGCCTGAACCACTAGGGTTAGCCTTTATATTACCTGTATCTCAGTAGCTTGTTGATTGGTCTGTTATCATGGCTTCAAACTTATATGGAATGATGTCTTTTAATGGAAAAACTGACTTTGATATTTGGAAACAAATGTGTGCTAATTCAATAGAAAGTGTTTAGAGCTGTTACTGGACAATACTTAGAAACTGAGGATAAACCTAAACAAGTTGAAATGAATGAAACAGCCTGCTCAACCATATACCTAAACCTGTCTGACTCTGTCCTTAGAAAGGTTGGAGTCATTGAGTCTGCTAAAGCCCTCTGGGATAAACTTGAGTCTCTATATACTGATATTTCCCTTCCTGGCAAACTGTTTTTGTTGGAAAAGTTTTTTAGGTTCAGACGTGACCTAACTAAAGATATTGATGAAAACCTTGATGTTTTTAATAAGCTAATCCAAAACATTAAGCAGGCTGGGGATAAGCATATAGATGACTACACTGCTATAGTTTTGCTCAATGCTATACATGATTCCTATAATGATGTTAAGTCAGCCATTAAGTATGGGAGGGATGATATAACCCTAGATATCGTTATTAATGGCCTGACAAGTAAAGAACTGGACTTAAAACACTCTAGGAGTCATCATAGGGAATCAGGGGAAGCCTTGTTTGTTAGAGGGAGGTCTAAAAGCAGGTCTAGACATCCTAAGAAGGATAATCATGACAAAGGGAATAGACAACCTGGGAAGAAACGGTTTAAGTCCAGGAAAAGGGTCTGTTACAACTGTGGCAACCCAGGACATTACATTAAAGATTGCACCCAACCTAAAAAGAATGATGATGAGTGTTTTCTCGCACTTAAAATAGATCGTAATATAGTGGTGTAAGTACGAGTATCGTCTCCACAGGGACGGGCAAAAGGGAATCAAGAATTAATTAAATTCAGCGATTAAAAATAAATAAATAAAATGCGTCGTGCGAGATATGATTGGTTTGGAAAATAAAACTAATGCGAACAATTAAACTAGGGGGTTCTTTCTAATTAATGACGAAGGGAACAGGGATCGATTCCGGGGTAACCAAATTTCTGGCAGATCAGGCCTAATTACATGAAATTAATTTAATTGAGCCTAGCTAATCATTACTAAGTTCTTACCGCTCTCGCGGCATAGAGTACAATACTTTAGGGGACCAGACTGATCTCTCATGCGACATGATCCTAAATTATTGCCAAGACGAGCGAGCTTACGGCCCCTTAATCGCTACTAATCTCTTAGCGAACGATTAAGTGTGTGTGAATGTGTCCTAGAACAAATTAGATCTCTCTTAATTTATTCTACATGCAATTGTAATTCTAATCGCGATTCTAGGTTACAAAAGATATCAATTAAATTATTCAAACACAAATTAAACGGCATTCATGCAATTAAACCGACAAGAATCTAGCCATACATCATGATCAACCCCTTCATCAATCCCAAATCCCTAATTAAAACTACTCACAATTCATAATTGAAGAATCAATAGAATTGGGAAGAATAGAAGTAATTTTCATTAATTAAAAAGATGGAACTTACAAAGAATCCCAAAAGATTGATGAACAAGACTGAAAAGCCCTCTAAAATTCGTGCTAGGCACTCTCTCTAAGCTCCCCCCTTGAAAACGGGGTTTACAGGCTGTTTAAATAGGAAAAACGGAACAAATTCGGGCGAAATTAGGATTCCAGGGGCAATGCACGGGACCAACGCACGGTGTGCGTCCCCCAGTGCGTCCGGATCATGTATCGCGCAAAAATTAGCCACGCACAGCGTGCATACCCCCACGCACGGCCGTGCGTGGCTGGCAGTAGCTGCCTTGCTTTCTCGCCTCGGACGCACGGTCGTGCGTTCCTCTACGCACGGCGTGCGTCAAACTTCCGAATTTGACAAAACTCCCTTCATGAAAGTTGTAGATAATGAAGTCCTCTATACACCCCAATTTGCCAAATGTGATTTTAATCATCCAAGCAAGAGATATGATCAAAAAGGTGGAAGGTGTCATTCTGAAATTGCAGCAGGGATCATCTGACTTCATCGCCTGTTTTCACCTTCTTCCTCTCAGATTCTCGGAATGATGTACTGATATGATTTGTAGCTCTTGAAGTTGTCTTTCATGTGGACTTTGAATCGTGTTCTTTGGATGCTTCTACAAAGAGATATGCTTGAACGATTGACAGAAGGTCATCCTGAATGCCGTTTTCAAACTTTATTCATCTTCTTTTGATCTCATAACCAATCCTAGAGCTCGGTTTACCTTCAAATCTTCATTGTGAACCTCCCGGTGACCTCCAAATCTCTCAAATCTTTCTTGAATGCCTCTCTAATCATCCCGATTGTTCCTCAAGTGCCGGTGCCCGGGCTCAAATTCCCTGATTTTGACTACAAACAACACAAAACTTGAACCAACGTCCGGTAAACATAACTTGGGCTAAAATTAAGACTTGCAACACCTTAAAGCTGGGAAAACCATCAAAAGCTGATCTCAACACGCATCAAATGCGTGTCTAAATACAGACTTATCAAATGACCAGGCTAATGTTGTGACCAATAAGGATGTAGAAGATGAAGTCTTTATGGTCTGTGATCAAGCTAATTCCGTGCTTAGTAGTTTGACTGAAACTCAATGGTTAATTGACTCAGGTTGCACCTACCATATGACCCCTTTTAGGAATCTGTTTTCCACCTACAACTTGTGTGAAACTGGTTTTGTCTCACTAGCTGATAGTAAAAGGTGTAAGGTCCTTGCTATTGGTGACATCTGTCTGAAATTTGAAAATGGAACTGTTTTTCAAATAAAGAATGTTAGACATGTACCTGATTTAAGGCATAACCTACTTTCAATCTCTACTTTTGAAGAATGTGGTCTTGAGGGTAAATGGGGGAATGGGTGTATGAAGATTTTGAAAAACTCCCTTGTTTTATTCAAAGCCTTGAAATAGAATAATCTGTATGTTGTTCATGCTAAACCTTTTTCTGAAAATGCTAATGTTGTACTTAGTGACAAGTCTGTGCTTTGGCACCAAAGACTTGGCCACATGAGTAATAAAGGTTTAAACATTTTGCAAAAAAATGAGTGTTTTGGAAATGACTTGGTGTCACCTATACCATTCTGTGAAGGTTGTGTATTAGGTAAACAACATAGGGTTCAGTTTCCTACCTCTAGCTATCCTAGTGAACCTAAGTCCAAAGTTGTCCTTGACTACATACATGCTGATGTGTAGGGTCCTTCCAGTGTCCCTACCCATGGGGTAGGAAGTACTTTCTATCCATAATTGATGACTTTTCTAGAAAAGTCTGGGTCTGTTTGTTAGAACATAAATCTGATGTGTATGTTAGGTTTAAAGAATGGAAAATTATGGTAGAAAATCAAACTGGATGTAAGGTTAAAACCCTTAGAACTGACAATGGATTAGAATGCTGCAATAAGGATATGGATAGGTTGTGTACTGAGTGTGGGATTAGGAGACACAAAACTGTGCCCTGTACTCCCCAACAAAATGGCTTGGCAAAGTCAGAAGTATGCTTGCTACTTCTGGCCTTCCCAAGAAGTTTTAGGGAGAAACTGTTAATACTGCCACCTACTTGATCAATAGGTCCCCTTCTGTGCCTTTGGGGGGTAAAACCCGTGAATCTGTTTTCTCTAGAAAGCCCATTGATTTGTCCAACTTAGGAGTGTTTGGGTGTGTTGCCTTTGTACACCAACAGACTGACAAACTTGATCCTAGGTCTAAAAAGTGTGTTTTCCTAGGTTATCCTGAAGGTGTAAAAGGTTATAGAGTCTGGGATAGGAATCAAAGTGGTTTTAAGGTCATTATAAGAAGAAATGTTGTTTTTAATGAAACTGATTTTCCTTGCTTAGTTAAGACTGTGACTGACCCTGAACCTGAACCAAATGGCACCCCTTAAAGTGAGGTGGAGCCTGTGCAACCTGCTGCCACCCCTCTGTTTACTGAATTTGAGTCTTCTGATAACCCTGGCCTTATGAACACTATGCATAATACCCCTCCACCTCTAGTGAGGTGGAGCAGCACACTGATTCTGATAATAATAGTGAAAATATGCATGAAGTGTTTACTGAGAATTATTCTGCTGATAGTAGTCATGATACTGAGGATCAAGGTCTAGAAGGTTATCAATTGGCTAGGGATAGAGTTAGGAGAAATATAAGGAAAATATCTGATAGCATGACTGACTATGCCTTTCACCTCTATGATACTTCCTTATTTGCTTTCTCAGTATTTGAAACTCTTGATTTGAATGAACCTAGAACCTACCAGGAAGCCCTTGCATCTAGAGAATCTAAAAACTGGCTTAGTGCTATGCAAAATGAAATAGATTCCCTTAAGTTGAATAAGACTTGGACCCTATTTCCTAGGACTCCTAATTGTTCTGTTGTTGAGTGCAAATGGCTTTTCAAAGTTAAAGAGGAACCTAATGATATTAAGTTTAAGGCTAGGTTAGTTGCCAAAGGTTTCACTCAAAAGGAAGGGATAGATTATGCTGAAATTTTTGCTCCTGTAGTAAAGTTCAGTACAATTAGGATGATGCTTGCTTTAGTTGCCCATAATGACTGAGAAATGAAGCAGATGGATGTTACCACTGCCTTCTTACATGGTGAACTGGATAAGCAGATTTTTATGACCCAACCTGAGGGTTTTGTTGACCCCAAATATCCTAGACATGTCTGTCTCCTTAAGAAGGCCCTCTATGGCCTTAAACAGTCTCCTAGACAGTGGAACATTAAGTTTGACCAATGCATGTCTTCCCTGAGTTTCAAAAGGTCTGATTCTAATCCTTGTTTGTATTTTAAGAATACTGATTCTATACTTGTTTTCTTGTTGATCTATGTGGATGATATGCTCATTATTAGCCCTTCTGTGAATGCAATTAAGAATGTTCAAAAGTGCCTTTGTGAGAACTTTGCTATGAAGGACCTAGGAGATGCTAAGAGAATCCTAGGGATTAATATCATTAGGGATAGGAATAGATGTACCCTTACCCTTAACCAGACCTTCTACCTTGATAAGGTCCTTAAAAGGTTCAATATGAATTCTGTCCTGCCTGTCAATGTGCCCTTAGCCCCTCATTTTGTTTTGAGTAAGGATCAGTCACCTAAGACTGGCCCTGAAACTGAGGTGATGAAGTCTGTACCCTATTCCAATGCAATAGGGTCGGTTATGTATCTCATGGTAAGCACTAGGCCTGATATAGCCTATACAGTCAGCTGCTTAAGTAGATATATGGCCAACCCTGGGATGCCACATTAGAATGCCCTGAAATGGTTGCTTAGGTACCTTAAGGGAACCAATTCTCATGGTCTTGTGTTTTCTAAAACTAACTCTGGGATTTTACTTACTGGCTATGTTGATTCCAATTATGCAAATGATAGGGACAATAGGAAGTCTAGTACATCCTATATTTTTACTTTGTGTGGTTCATGCATAAGTTGGAAATCTCAACTTCAGCCCATTGTTGCACTTTCTACTACTGAATCTGAATATGTTGCAGCCACTGAGGCCTTTAAAGAGGCTATCTGGCTGAAACGTATTATATCTGAAATTGGTTTTCTTAGACAGGTTGTAACTGTGTACTCTGATAGCCAGTCTGCTATCCAATTGTGCAAAAATCCAGTATTTCATGACAGGACCAAGCAAATTGATGTCAGGTTCCACTTCATAAGGGACATTGTTGACAAAGAAGGGATCAAGCTGTGCAAAATAGCTTCTGAATTCAACCCTGCTGATATGGGGACTAAATATCTCACTTTTGAAAAACTGTTGTCTTGTAAACGTATTCTTAATTTGGACTGTGGCTAGATAAGAACAGATAAAAACAAGAAAAACCGGCGATGATGATACTCCCTTTCACAGTTGTGCTCTACACCACCATGGGAACCAATAAGGTGGAGATTGTTGATGGTATTGGTCCACCTCACCCGAGCCATCCCTGAGGTTCCTTTGGTCCATCTCATTTAAGGAGTTGGTCTCCTATTAATTGCCCTGGCCCAATTGGGTTGCCTACCCGACCGAGCTCATTCGCCCTATTTGTTTTCTACCCAGCCCGTGACCCTGTGGCCCTTTGATATATTTGTCTGGTTCCTTCTCGAACCCCCTATTTCACCCGCTCCTCCTTCTCTCTAACCGATGAGCCTCTCGATCAGTTACCCTAGACCTTGAGTGAGAGAGTGCCGGTTCCATCTGAGCTTTAGCTCCGGCTATGCTCCGGTTCCTATTGGGGTCTTCACTCTAGTCTGGTAGTGTGGTGGGTTATATCTCCGGTGGGTCTTCTGGTTTTGGGTCTGGGTTGGGGTTGTTGTGTGAGGGTTGTTGACTGTTGCCCTTCGTCTTCCCTGTTGTAACCCTGGTGGTGAATGTGAGCAAGCCTTTGGGCTTTTGGTGATTGAGGTCTGAGCCGGTTCGAATTCTCAACATCAGTGTATGTACACGTACACATGCAATATATACGTTTATAAAATGTAAAATTGTCTATGTAAGCTATAAAAGTGTAAATCCAAAACGTATATACCAACAACAGTTCTCTGTAAAAGCTATACATACATTTGCAAGAAAATGACTTTAATTTCTTGCCCATTCATTGGTATTATTGTTTTCTGGATTAATTGGGAAGAAAGTTAAATTGTAAAGAATCGTTGACCAATATGTTTGGAGAGAATATGCATATTATTTGAAAAAAGAAGGTGTCCGGATACCATATTACCATGGCATTATAGTTTTATATATAGTACCACAATTTTTTTATGGAACCTATATGGTTTCACTACGAAGTCATATAGCTCATGTGACCTCATACCAACTATTCATTTTTATGGTAGATTTATAGTGGAGGACCTCATTTCATAAATGAATGATTGCGATGATGCAACATGTGTTATATGACTTCATATAAAGCTCCATAAAATCTTCTTGACAAAGATAAATACATTTTTCAGGGCTACCTGTAACGACCGTCTCCAAAACGGCCATTATGATACTCAAACATAAAAGAGACTTGATAAATCAAGCGGAAATAAAGATACAAAGCCTCGATATGAGACTTTATTTCTTTATTAACAAAACCAACCCTTACAACCATAACGAAAGACATAAAAAGAAAACACCTTTAAAATTGTTACACCTGATCAGGATTTTAAAACGTTTAACAACCCTTCGAAGTACCAACGTACTAAAACAACAATATAATCAATTCAATAGCCCGATCTTCTCCGTTAACCCATCCAAAACCATGTCACCGGCTCCATACATTCTCTCAGGCTTCCGTACTTCGTTTATTACCTATACATAAGAACATAGAAGAATAGAATTCGCGTAAGCAATAATGCTTAGTAAGTCACCATTTTATCCCCTAAAACATTTAGGAAATCTTAGCTAATCATAAAGAGATACTCATGCAGAATACACCACACATATACTATAATCACACATGATAACCACACATAAGCATTCATGTATCAAACATCCATAGATTTCCTTATTCATCATTCTTTCTTCTTATCTTATTCCTTGACTTGATGGGCCCGTAGCTCGTGTCCTGGCCCCTCGCCGATGACCTCAGGTAACTAGCCCTCAACCATAAGAAGCAACCCCGGGACTCCCGGCGGAAGGAGATCCCGCTACGCTCAGCTCAGGTAGTTACTTGGGGGCACAACTACCTTGTAACATTACTTATCTTTCATTACTTTCATTATCATCATAACTTTCTTTCATTGTTGGTTCCATATGAACCCAACCCCAAATCAAACATAGAACTTGAAATTCACATATCTCATGTCATACAATTTCAAGTATTCATGCACATACATCACATTCACAATATTCCATAACTTCACAATTAACACTACCTGTCAATGGGTACATATAACATGGAATTCACATATTTCATACCATACGATTTTAAGTACCCATACCCATATATCATATTCACAATTAGCTAATCTTCCACACTTTATTTAGAACTATCATGTATAGGTGATGATGACTTACCTGGTTCTTGCGGAGTATTTACTCTTGTGTGTGCGTGTCCGACATCCACGAGCAACGATTCTTTGATGAGCAACTATATATATGATTTACACTTGATCAACATAGTTTCACATTTACTCAAACTTAAATTCATGTTTGTAGAAAAATCCCTAGACTTAAAGATGAGGGGGAAGTTCACCAATCAACCCCTACAAGTGAGAAAATTCCCAATTTCCTATATAAAATCGGGCATAGCTTCGGGGTGGCTAGATAACTAAGAACCGATTGAATTTCATGAACCAAGGCTCATCATCCTTTAACTAATTCTCATAATATCAAGGACTCCATGTATCTATTTAGAACCAGCCCCCAGACATTAAGAAACCACTCAATTTCTTTCATTAATTTGGGTAAAACCTTGGGGAAGCTAAATACTCAAAACTTTACAAGGGTTTTTAATCAAGGATGAAAAAAACTCCATAACAACCTTATTATTAAGAAAAGCCATTAATTTTCCTAGAATCAACCCTAAATCAATCAACCCTAGCAAAATCCACAACCGAGAACTCTAACTCGAACTATAGCAGAAATACTTCATGTAAAGTGTAAAATCTTACCAATTGGTGATTTTTGATGAAGAAATATGTATGATTTGAGCTTGAATTGGTCTAGGTAGGGTTTGGAAATGAGTTTGTAGAGAGGGTTTCGAGCTGGGCTTCGTTTTTGGGAAAAAGGGGTTTCCTATGCTTAAAAACGCATTTTGACCGACCTACCAAAAACCGACCGGACCGGCGCCGGTTTGGCCCTGACCGGCGCTGGTTATGCTGCCATTTCACCGCCTAAAACATTCTGTTTTGGTCCGGCACCAGTCCGGGTCCAACCGGCACCGGTTTGAGGCCAACCGGGTGCCGGAAACGTCATTTTTCGCCCTAAACCGACCCCGATTGTTACCGTTCACACCCTAGATCCCCGATGACATTATAAACTACATTTCAACACCAAAATGCTATCTAACATGACAACTAACTTAATACCATTTCATCCGGAATAACAATGATTATTACGGCATAGTTTCGTTGCTCATCGGATACCGTCGCCTGTCACGTTCAAACATAATACAAGCATGTAAGTTCAAATACAATTATCAAAAAGTTCATAATCACATAATATCCTTATTCTTCACATGTGTAGCACTCAAACCATGAGTCAAAACATGATCCTTTTGATTAATTAAACACATAGAAAGTATATAAGAAGTGCGGGCGTTACACTACCACTATTGTTAAGCCTGATAATGTTTTTCACACGGTATCAAGAACCAAAACCATTTAATTCAATTCTTTTTTCAGCCATCATGTCTTCCGCCGAGAACAGTTCTACCGACGCTGCTATTTTCAATTCAGTGTCGCCATTTCAAAAGTTATGGAACTAAGTTAAAGGATAGAGAGCTCTTATAAACTCCCAACTTTTAATGGATGTTACAGTCTCTAATAATTAAGAAGAATTCTTTAACAATCAATCGATACCCTAAGTGCCCAAGTGTCTAGTGATGTTCCATATGAGTGTGATGACTCATTTCATTTTTCTCTTCTGAAATATAGATGATGACATACGACTAGAAACAATCTTTGAGGAATATTATTCCAAACCTGAGGAAGTGACCAAACTGAATACATTAGAATTTTTCTAATGGAAATTATGAAGGTCCATGTAGCCAATATCACTCCATATTAGACTTTTTTCTAAGCGTCGAAAACTATAACTCCCAAAATACTTTCTTTCTTTCCCTTTTTCTTTTCTTTAAAAAAACTCCCAAAATACAATCTCACATACAATTAACCAACAAGTTTATGCAATTCGGCCAACTTTCCAAAATTATCTTCCAAAAGACGTGAATCAATATCATAAATAAAAATTACAGTAGTCCTAATCTTTCTCTCACACATATGTATGGAGCAGTACTTAAAATTTAGGAAAAATTGACAAGAATAATCTCACCTTCCACTGATCTTCTCATAATAATCTCACCTTTACATAATCCCAAAATAATCCCACTTTTGCACCTGATCTTCTTTCATTGGACCCTGATCAAGTTTTTTACTCTTCTTTGAAAATCTTATATAAATAATCTCACACTTATAAAGATATAATAAAAAAGTGAAAGGTGAGATTATTTATATGATTTTCAAACAAAGATTAAAAAACTTGGTCAGGGTCCAATGAAAGATGATGGGATGCAAAGGTGCGATTATTTTGGGATTATGTAAAGGTGGGATTATTATGAGAAGACCACTGAAAGGTGAGATTATTCTTGTCAATTTTTCCTAAAATTTATTGCCGGCCTAGCTATTATCATGCGCCTACCGATAGGCCAAGAAGACGTCCCCTTATTATACCAAATTACTACTACTATCAACATCTATGATCTATATTTTGGTGAATAATCAATTCTTAAAATACAAGATTAGATAGTTTAATTAGGTGCATCAAACACATAACAAGATCGAGTTTCCAATTTTATAGTAGAGTGAGTAATGCACAATTCTTCAAGTTAAGTTAAAAAAGAAAAAACCAATAAAGAAAGAATTGAGGAGAATTGAAGAAGTTCAATGGAAACCGAGTGAATGATTGAAGCTAATACATAAGTTAGATAATCATCGATTTCATGCATTCATAGAAATGAAAAAGATCAAACGAATCATACTCGTTGACAAAATATCATCGAATACTTTTAACATATGTGAGGAAAGTTAACTGATTGTTAAATTGGTCTCTAACCATTTGTTCAAAATGTTGGTCATATTCTCTAGCCTATAACCATATATTAGGAATATAGGCATATATGTAGCTTTGTAGCAATTCCAGCCGATCTAAGCGATTGCTTTGTCTTAAAAAAAGGAATAAAAGACAATTCTACACATCCAAAGATAATACGTATCATACTCCTTATAAATTACGAAGCATCAAAGGGTAAAAAGCAAAGTAAAAGGTAAAAAACTACTCCGTATATGGCTAGATGGAATTCCTCCTTTCGTGGAGAGGAGGGGTGGTGAAGGACTAAAGTATTACGGAGTATTATTATGTTGTTAGATTCTTAGAAACAATAGAAAGTTGACCCGCCATAAAATATTATAATACGGAGTCGTACAAGTAGTACATAATAAGTTTACATTTAAATGTTATAGGAGTATCTATTACTCCGTATCTCTGTTCTAAAAATCGTTCTAGGCGCCCGACTAGTCCCCGCCTAGGCGCTAGACGGTGGTTGGGCGGCCCGATTTTCGTCTAGGCGCTCCGACTAATTGGTTTGCCGCCTAGGTGAATTAGTCGGCCGCCTATGGCGCCTAGTTGCCCGCCTAGAGCGCCTTATCGGCCGTCTAGATTCGTCGAACATTACTTTACTTTTTAATTTTAATTTTCCAAGCAATATATGTACTATAACTTTAGCCATGAATATAAAGAAATGAAGTTGTAAATTAAGATAAACCTATACATGTTTGTATATATACCTAAATTTTATCGTTGTTTATATTTATAACATGATGAAGTTAAGTGATTATTTATCATATACTACGTATGATTAAATGTGATAATTCTATCTTTCATGTTTGTTAATGTATATGTACTCGTATATATGTATTTTATACACACAAAAATACAATATTACTTAGCATATTTATGCAAAAATATAGATAAAAATGCAATTTCTAGGTCTCCGACTAATCCCCGACTAGGCGCCCGCCTAGCCGCCTAGGCGCTAGGCGCTGGGCTGGCGCCCGACTAGCGCCTAGCGTCTTTTAGAACATTGCTCCGTATCTATGATATAAAAGTGTACACGAGATTTAATGACACAATAAGAGTGTTCTTGTGAGACATACTATGAGCTAGAGTGATTAAATATGTGACATTGCTACAAAGAAACACGACCCGAAAAAACATGACCCATGATGTGTCTAATAAATACTACTTATTGCAGAATAAATGATATTAAAAGGAATATGAGTATTAGCCAGTTGTGAATTAATGATTGTATTGATACAGATGGTGGGAGCTATTAAGGCCGGATCATAAGTGTGATCCACATTATTAACAGCCTTTAATAACCAACGAGGTATAGAGAGTCATGGATGTTTTTAATTGACCTAAATTTCTTTAGCCCGAGCATGGTATTTATGCATTTGGTAACTATTGAAGTTTGATCTGATATAATTTTTTTTAAATATGATCTGGTCTTGTTTGGTTAAGTCTGAGAATGAAATCAATCCAATTAAAAACATATATCTTTCGGTCAATCCACATATTATTACTCGGTATATTGTTTCACTAAATTACTCGAGTCTTGAGGTTCAAAATATGCTGAGCAAATGTAATTGGTTTCTAAAGTGTACGTACTTATTAATGATGAAATGTACTTAACTATTTAAGTCAGGTAAAACTTTCTTAACCAAACGAATATATAATCATTAAACCAACATCTTAATTCTTAAAATTTATGCACATGGGACGAATATCTTACTTTTGTAAAAGTCTATGTACGTTAAGTTTGTCAATAGAATAAACGAGATCTTTGATTCTAAAGACGCGTATATAATTTTAATAAAAAAAAGACGCGTATATAATGCTTTTGTTAATAGGAGTCATTGTTTATGATAGAGTATATGGGCCTGGACCCCATGACCCTCATACTCTAGAGGTCAAAACCCGCCAGCAGAGCACCCACGCGGGGCGCTACGGCCAGAAGAGGACCCGCAACGGCCTAAACCAGATCGGCCCAGCATCTCGCCCGGGCCACTGGGGGCCGCATCGGCCATGGGTCCGCATCGGCCAAACTGCACCGTGTCGGCCAGACTTGATCCAGGCAGAATGCATTTTCCTACTTTATTTGTTAAGTACTGTACTCAGCCCATTAGTGGTCCTATTTCGCCCAAAGAAGGCATGATTATTGTAATGGGTCTCCTAAGCCCAAGGCTAGGAGCCCAAATCCACATTTTTACCTATAAATAGACCCCAAGGAGCTAGTTATAGGGGGTTGAGAAATATAATTACTCACTTTCTCTCTCTAGCTCTCACTTCTCTCTAGAATTACTCTATCAGTTTATTAAGAGAATATATGGTATTTGCTTCATTATAAAGAAGAATTGAATCATTGAAGAATTTAATGCTGTCATAAAAGTTGTTACAATCCCGGGAATAAAAGTAACAAATTTTAGAAAACCCCTGCCCATTTTATTATCGTACCTATAGTATATATTCATTAATAAAGACTATTTTCGTGGTTAGATCTGAGTTTGTTTTATTTAGTATTTTATAGTTAATTAAACATTAAAGTTACTATTTCTGTAATACGGAGTAGAACTTTTGATACATAGTACTATTAGTTTTGAATATGATGATTTTTGGTGTTTAATGAATCATAATTACAAAAATGAGTAATGAGTAATGAAATTTCCCAACGTAATGAGTAAACTAATTTTAGGGTTATTTTACAACACGCTATGCGCACACAGAGATATAATGTCCAAAATGAAATGTTAATGTGTATTATAATTGAGTTGTTTGAAGTTGCACTAAAGCTTATACATAACTTTTCCACAATAAGAATGTCTAAAACGACCTATATGAGATGATGTTTCTTTACGAGAAAATGGGGCAAGGAGCGCTCCCATTCTGACTCATAATTGGAAAGACGTATGAAATGTGTCGGCCAAAAACCAGGGGCGGACACACTCCAAATTAGAAATGGCTTAATTATAACTCCGTAATATAAACAATTTAGTGTATTTTTATTTAAAAATAAATCTTGTACCGATCCAGTACTCTAGTTCTGTCGCTCCTCATAAAAATATGGTGGTTTCTCCGGTACCCTCAAAGTTTCACAGGTATGGTGCCTTGATAACGTGGCCTAATAAAAACATGACACACGAATAGTTTAAATTGTGACAAGGCATTCAATAAATAAATAAAGGGTAGCTCTCCGGTGCGTTCCTGTTATTGAATGTTTTGGTACATTCTACATGTGACTTAATATAATTGGAAGATAGTCCACATAAGCAATTTTGTTTAGCATTTTAAAAAATTGCATAATAAACCTCACACAATACAAAAATCTTGTACGCCCTTTCCCCTTGTCCTTTAATCGTTTTTGACTTCAGAAATAGACTTCACTTCAATTTTCTTCACTTCAATTTTCTTCCCTTCTAACAGCATAAGAAATTCGATTAGAATAGGAATCTGCTTACCAAAATCCTGTGTAGAATCTCTTTCTTGTGGACGGTTCCGGAACTCTTCTACGTCGGAACTCAGCTCATGACTGCTACCAATAAAACTGTTACCAGGTAAGATTAAACCTTTTTACTCTGAGATTCTGTAAAATTGGAGGAAGATTCAAGTGGTAATCTCTTTTAGTTCGTTTTTCCCTGGTAGTTTGAATAGTCTGCAATTTTCCTTGCTGTTTTCCTTCATTATCCGTATCTTTGTTTTGCACTATGGCTGCAACTTTTTGAATTGTTGGATGTAAGATTTCTGTCCGCTCTTCTTTGGAATGATTAGAGGTATATATCTTCAGGATTATCCCCCTTTGAAGTCATGAAGTGTTACCATCTTCCAATATCACAATTTTTTACTCTCAATATGCTTTATAGAATCATCCCTGTTCTTGTGTTTTAGTAAGTTCACAGAATGAGGGATTTTATCCACTAATGATCTGACTTCTGAAGCTAATTTCAGGGCTTCATTTTGTGGAGGATCAAATTTTTGAGTTGCCTGAGTGTTCTGCTCATTGGTTTTTGGAATTTCCTGAATTTTTGGATTTAGGGTCTCCACTTGAACCCTCTTAGAAGTCTCTGCTTTTTCATCTTGCTGCATATTTTTAGATGGTTCTTTGTGCTTTTTTATCCACACTTTGTCACCTCCATCACTGGTTGCTGGTTGTTTTGTGTAGCCTGTATCACTTATGTTTGTATTTCGCATGAGGCATGCCCTATTTTAAAACATTCCTGACAATATTTGGGCATGTGTTCATATGACACAGATTGAGAAAAGCCTATGTCTCCATTTTGCAACCATATTTTCTGTGGTAATTCTTTAGTAACATCAATTTCCACGCAAACACGAGCTACAGATGGTCTAGTGAGATTTGCAGTTGCTGCATAGGCACAATCGGCGATTTTAAATTAGTAAGATTTCTACTAATATTTATTTTTGCTTTGTATTTAATTAATTAATTATTTTCAAATGGTATCTTGGTTTTTTTGGAAAGTTGTTTTCTGTATAACAAAAATAGGTTGATAGTGAAGATGTCTTCGATTAATTAGTACATATTTATCCACTTAATTGTTATCTTATGTGAGTTGAGTGTATTTTAAAATAAGGTGAATCCTACACAGTGTGAGGCACTCACAATAACCCTTGCTCAAGTAGCAAGCCTCACAATAACCCTTGCCCAAGTAACATATTGCTATAATGTGCTAAAATATGCCAAGACTCTAAGAGGAGCATATCAGTTCTTTATAATGTTTTATGTGTAATATTTTCCAAATACTATTCAAATTTATTAGTAATATCATCCAAGTTAGTCATTGTAGGTTATATTTACAATCCATCGACCTTATTAGTGAGCTTTTTTGTCTAAATAATAACTAGTATTATTAGAAAACTTAATAATCTATTAGTAAAAAGAAAAACACAAGTTATAATTTTTCCAATAAAATTTGTAGGTTTTAGTGCAGAACTTATAACTTTTAGTATAGAATGCATAAATTTTGATGCAAAACTAGTTAACTTGTTACCATTTCTGATTTCTTGGGATGGGGTTCGCCCTTTTTGCTATTAATAAAGTTTTTGTTATTGCTTGAGCTGCTGCGACTAGGGATAGATTGGAACTGGGTCGGCCCGACCAGGCATTGTGCAGGCGCGATCCAACCCGGGGCCGGACCCGGTGGCTATAAGGGCGGGCGTCGGGCTCGTTTTTGGGCCCGACCCGCTACTGTTTATCTCAGAATTCTGAATGAAACCATTTTCATTGGCTATTTGGGCTATGATCGAGTCTTGAAAAATGCTCAGGGAAAAAAAAGAAAACAAAAAAGTAGTCAAGTTATTTTCGGTGTTTGGTTTTAGTTCAAAAAAATATCCTAAGGTTTTCAATATAATTTTTACATACATATAATTTTCATCGCTTTTTAAATAAATAAATAAACTGAGTATCAACAAATATTAGGAATAAATGCATTGAGTTAACCTATCCTTTATCCCCCCATATTTTCATTCCTTCTAAGCTTTCTATATGTTTTCTTTGTTATTTATGTTCATTGATATGTTTTCACTTATCTATAAGTAAAGTCATGCATGTAATATGTGGCATTGATTCCATAACCTTCCATCGATAAGTGAAAACTATGATTACATTATTCTAAAAATAAGTTTTTTCTTAGAATTATGCTAAAAGTAAGTTGCCACCATTGTAAGGCCACCCGTTCACTTTTAGCTCAATCTCAAGAACTTTTTTCCTGATTTTGTCTACTCATGAGATTTTTAGAGGATGATAAACCAAAAGTGAAATAATCACTTTAAAGAGATGAGAGGCAAAGGAGTTATGTTGTTGATACTCCTGATTAATTGGCACGTGAGATACTCCATGGCATAGAGTATGGTGAGAATCTTGTTGATGATCTGACACAGTACACTGGCTTAAGTTATTGATCTATTTGTGTTATTCTAATTGTTCTCCCATTCTGCTTGTAGGTTCAAAAACTAACAGGTGGTCTATTGGTCTGATTGTGTTTGAGCTCCTTATTGGTATTCCCATGGCAATTAAAGGAGGAGAAACCTTTAATGAATACTCTAGTGATATGTTGTTGGAAGCTGAGTTAGAGAAAATGAAATCGAGTCATGTATCAAAGGAATTTAAAGTGTAGTAGCTAGATTTGTCGTACTTACCTTTGTTTTTAATAGGTACATTTGTATATGTTGGTTAACTTGAAAATAATGTTTTTAGTATATACGTAGTATCGGTTAATGTATGACTGCATGGTATGATTTAAAAATGTTGCTTCTGAGATGATTCTGAATACTCTAGTGATATGGTGTTGGAAGCTGAATTAGAGAAAATGAAATCGAGTCATGTATCAAAAAAGGAAGAAATTTAAAGTGTAGTAGCTAGATTTGTAGTACTTACCTTTGTTTTTAATAGGTACATTTGTATCAGTTGGTTTATTTGAAAAAAATGTATTTAGTATATATGTAGTATCAGTTAGTGTTTGACTGTATGGTATGATTTAAAATTGTTGCTTCTGAGATGATTCTAAAACTGTTGGTGCCCAGTGTAACCAAATGTTTGTTCATGGTAATATGTTTGAAAGTCTGTTTTTTTTTTCACGTAAATGATGGCCCAAATTGATTGCTACATATCTGTCCTTGTCTAACAAAATTAGGTCTTATTCTGCAGCCAACCCTTGAACTCTGAACTTGTGGCCAAATAATTCAGCAGCTCATGTTTTTTCAACCTCGAGGTGTGCAAAAAATTACCTAATAACACCATCGGTGTGCAAAAAATAACATGGAGCATTGGAGCACAACTGGAGCCATCTGCTATGCAAAAACAAACCTGAAGCACCCCATGTTTGCAGAAATAACACCGTGACTATGACCTGGAGCACCCCTAGTCCAAAAAAAAACAAGAAACAAAATACAAGCCACTTCACACATAAAATTTGTTTTCATTGCCTTAGCACATAAAATTTGTTTTCATTGCCTTGGCACATAGTTGTTCTTTACATAGCCCTATACATGCCTATGTAGAAAACCGAAATAGACTTTACACAATACACGCCCTTTACAAAATATGGCCTAATATTGGCCTCCACTGGTGTAACAAAAGAGACCTTACATTGGTCACCAAAAAATTTAATCTAATACTAAAGCCATCTCATGTGCAAAAGCACTTGAAGCACCCTTGGTCTGCAAAGTAACACCATGACCACCACTGGTCTGCAAAAAGAGACCTGGAGCACCCCCTGGAGCCATTTGGTAGACACATGAAACACCTTGGTCTGCAAAAATCATCTACACAAAATCACACAACCCCCTTCATAGTGTATGCCCATTTGTAGGAGTGGAAGACGATTGAGACATGATATTAGCACCCCTTGTCCTCGTCGAAATAAGAAGCAACTTAATACTAACATTAGGCATTCCAACTACGTAAATCAGATTTACCAAACATTATGCATTAAAAGTACATAAATAAGTACCACTTACATTTAAATACACTCTTGCGTCTTCACCATAAAATTATTGTGAATTCACTGGTCATATTTTTTAGAATTTCAATTAAACCAGGTGTATGGTTGTCGTAGCATTCCTTCACAAGGTAGAATTGGGGAAAGTAACAGATAAAGAATCACCCAAAATGTTATAGTTCACTTTGATAAAACAAATATAGACTCACAAAAAAAACTAGAGGTCTTATTTCCACGGTGATCACATCTATTATCAAGAAAATTTGTGTTTGGGCCAATACAAAATTACAAATGCAAAACAACCATTACCCTTCACTCATATATATACAACCATTGTTCTAAAACTCGCTAAGCGCTAGTCGGGCGGTAGAGGGGCGCCTAGCGCCAAGGCGGCCGACTAGGCCGATTTTTCGGCCGACTAGGCCGATTTTTTGGCCGACTAGACCGACTAGGACTCTACGGTTAGGGCCGCCTAGGCCGCCTAGGCCGATTAATCGGTCCGCCTAGGCCGATTTTTAGAACAATGTATACAACAAAAAGCAACAAAATCAATTTAGATTCTAACGAAGTGGACCTAAAAGTAGGATTGCCACAGAAGTTCAAAGATTGGGCTCAGAATTTTTAGAAGAATTTTAATAATAACATTGACTCCATTGGCTAATCTGAGAGACAAGCTAAGCCAATGAAAAGCTAAGAACAATCACTGAAGAATTTCTTTCCAACAAACAGAACACATTACTAATCTTACAATGTGTGAGCTTACATAAGAGGATAATAAAAGCTTCAATGCTAATAATACAAAAGACTATGACAGACAAAAGAATCAACAAATTCCAAAACAACAGTTAAAACAAAAGGATAAAAATAATTGCTTTAGCATGTTCTCCCTTGACATTCCAAACATGTCTTGGGCATTTTGGTCATGCACTTGGCATGAATGGCCAGAGGTTTGTGTCCTCACACAGACCAACAAGAATACAAGATATATCTTGTTCACCTCAAACATTAATTAAAAACTACAATAGTACCCAACATTGATCTGATATGGAGTATTAAAAAAAAAATAAGCTATTGATATTTAAGAATATATTAGATTATATCCCAATTTACCATTTGAACTCACACAAAATACAACTTTTTACCAGAAATTTCATTGATATAAAATTGACAAGACTGAGTTAAAGTAGGAGGATAATACTCCTTACTTGATCCCATTTCTATTTAAAAAGACTGCTTAGGTGTGGAACACGCTTTCAAAGAAGACTTCAAAGCCAAAATACTAGAGTGTGGTCATTAGAAGATTACACGAAGGGGTTAAATAACCCTAATGAAAATAAAGTGTGTGTAAATACAAAGAATAGCATTTGTAGAAGCTGAGGTGGAGTGCTTCACTTTCTATTAATTATCTTTGCAGAATCTGAGGCGGAGTGCTTCACTCTCTACAAAGTGAAGAAAAAAAGATAAAACACAAATTTGTGACTTAAACTTGTGTTTTAATTCACTGGTTATACTTCTTGTATAACTGATACCCTAGACTGCATGTCCAAAATAAACATGAGAATGTAACAAAGACACTTAGAGCTAGTAGCCTAGTACTAGTCACTCATAAAGAGGATGCGGGATAAATTAACTAACTTTCTTACTCAACCTATTTTTATCAACTCTTTCTTCTTTCGCTTTCGCTTCTGAAACTAGAAGGAAAAATATTGCCATAATAAAAAGAACCAAATTCTATTTGGAATTGCTAATAACACATACACTTGCAGTATGCACATCAATCATAATATTTCAAGAAAGTGAAGATTACATTTTTTTTTCTCCTCTAACTTGGTAAACTTACCCTTGTTGCCAACTGAACCTCTAGTTAAGTACCCAAATGTTGCCCATAGACAAAGACAATCACGAGTTAAGAAAGAAATATTCAGAATAGTTTGACCTTGTTAGATTCGTTGAACTGGACTTCATTAAACTTGACACTAAACAATTTGAAATCCAAAATGTGAAGCAAATCAGGGATAACAACTTAATTAGTGAAGAGTGACCAAATACGAGACCATACACTTACCTAGAGTTGTTCCACAGTGGATTGAACCGCTGCCACAAAGTGATCGATCGATGAAGATGTCACCCCTGTTTTCCCAATTTCCTTCACGTTCCCAGACGCCGGAAACCTGGTAATAGCTTTCGTCTCTTGCTCTGTTTCTTTCCATGAAGCAATTCGGTGTATCAGAAATTGGTTTGGGAAAGGACCTCCTTGCAATAAAGGTAAAATTAAAAAGAAATGTGACATGGATTAAACTACCAATCAGAGGGTGCCATGTTTGGAATGCACCAAAACATCCCCAATTCTAAATGTACCGTAAAATTTTCCATAAATAAATTTTGCTGTTTAGGCCACCCAAGAATAAAGTAGATAGACAGATTTTTAAACGTTTCTTCTCTTCCGTTTCTTCTCTTCCCGTCAAGGCTCTTTTCCTTTTCCCTTGCAAACAAGTTACAGCGTAATCACCTAAGACCACATGAGAAGCTTGTGACTGACCTCACCCGGATCAAGCGCAACCCAATCACTTTGGAATTGCGGCGCCCTTGAAGGTATGCTTGAACTGTTGAACATTTTATGCCAAACTTTGTATGTATACCGTTCATTCATCATATCCAATTTAGGGTTTTGAAAGTTATGCATATATATTGTGTGAATTAGCATTGATCTTTCTCTAAAATTACTGAAAAATGATCAGCGGGTCTAGGAACATGTGATTATGGATAGAATTATTAATTTTCCAGTTTTCATTTTTTCTGATTATTTCCTTGTAAATGCCCTCATTGATCTATCTGCATAGGCTACAATATGTGTTCCCTCTTGAACGTATGGTCACTATATACCAAATTAATGAAGTATGGGTGTGTTAGATTTTAAAGTTACTATGCAACTGGGAAGATATGTTTTTTTAGAATGAAGTGATAGGTTATATAGAATTTCGAGTTGAGCGGGAATGGATGGGGGAGGGGTTGGACCAATGACCTTGCAATGTAAGCACCATCTCATTTTTTTTTATCTCTACAACTTTTTGAGACACCACAATAAATAATTTGACATCAAATTTTATCTTTATGGTCCTTTACCAGGGAAAGCAAAAGACTATATAAACATATGCCATATTAGGTTCACATATGAACAAAATTGTCCTAATAGGTTCACAATAAATAAATATTCTAAATATCAACTTGATTTATACAAAGTGCTGTTATTCCCTTAAGGTCATGTCTTTTGATATTACATTTTATTCATAGAAAAAATCTTATTATAGTTGATTGTAATTAGCTCACACAGTCTAAGGCATTAATGTGGTTAATTGATATAAACAATAAATCAAGAAAGTTTAGTTTGATCTTCTCTCTTCTGGTTTTTATTTTAGATACATTAGGAATAGTTATTTCTAATAGAGTGTGCATCTGCGTTTGTAATATTTTAATACAACTTCATATATAAAATCAATAGAATTCCTCTCTGGAGTTAAATGTTTTTTGTGGAAATAGGTGACACAACAAAGTCCATCCATGTGGTATTCAATTTGAAAATGTTGTCATTAAAAATGTCAAATTTATTGTTTAGTTTAGTTGCTGAGTTCATGCTTTGGAAAAAGTTGAAATGAATGTTTCTTTCCCATGGTGGATGCTAAGTACATCTAAAGAATCTTAGTTTTTTTTTAATCCTTTTTGCATCTTCTTAAGCTCTTAGAAGTCCCAATGTTCGACCGGTCTTGTCTCAAACCAGATTGTTCAAATTGTATGAGATGATTTGGATTTGTATAGTCAATCACATATCTTCTTTTGAGATTAAATATGAGCAGTTTAAAATATATGAAGCCATTTTATATACTCTCAAAAGTAGAGTCATTTGCTCATTTCATTGGCAGTTGGCACATAGTCTTAGTTTTGAGCAGAATTAGATAAACACATTTTCCCTTGTATTTTAATTAAAGTCTGAAGCTTCGCCATATCAACAGTGAATTAGTGTGTCTTTTATCTTTTAAGGAAAATCTGGTAGGAGTTTAAATTTTGTCCCCCTCTGGGAATGTGATTGTTACAATTTAAACATTTCCAGTAACGCTGATCGGTGAACATAAACATTTAAACGTATGGAAGAAAATTGAGATGAAAAGGAAAAAGAAGAATAAATGATTGAAAATAAAAGAGAAGAAAGGAGTGAAAGTAAAGAGGAGCCAAAGGTAGTGTTAAACTTGAAACATGTTTATAATCTATTTAATAAGGCTTAATATGATCCACCTCGAGAGTAGTGTTAAATTATGTAAAGTAGAAAAGTATATTTCATTGTTAATTTGAGCTTTTTCTTATGGATTTTTTTTCAGTTGCTCTTTATCAATACTTTATTTATTAGTTCTCTTTTTCTGAATTAACAGGGAGTTCAGAATATGATGAGTGACTATGAAAGATGTGAATCACTTCATGGGAGATGTGCAAGAAACCAAATCTAGGTTCATGATCCTTACCTGTTTTTATGAAGGGCCTTCTATGTTTGCAGCCGGAATAATGAATCAGCAAAGACTTGCTGTATTTTTCTGCAGGGTTGAAGCAGTTTTGAAGAGTTCGCAGTAGGTTATGTAGAGATTGCAGCACGTTTAGACAGAGTTTTGTAAAGCTCTCTAGTGTCGTTGGGGTGGTTTTTGTAAAGTTACCTAAATCTAATATAAAGACAATATAAGTAGTATCTTGTTATTCATTTGTTCAGTTTCATCGCAAAAAAAAAACAGCTAGTCCCTAATTCCCTATCCAGAACCGGGTCAGACCCAAATTCGTGCAAATATTTCAAAACAAAAAGATAATTAACTTGAATTTCTATGAAGTGAATGATCTGTTTTACACTGTCTGTGATAAACAGTAGAAATCACAAAAGCTAGTAAATGAAATACGGAGTAATATGATACAATGGAGTTTGGGGTACGAAGGCGTTCAAAGATTAAACTACAGGTTTCTATCATACAGTCATTGTAGTACTTTAAAAAAATAATGTTGAAAAAGCACAGCCTCCATGTTCTCCACCTTTGATAATAATTTGAGCACCTTGCACATTTCCATTCTGCCACAAAGTTAAAAAAGAGCATGAAATAGTTACTGAGTAACTCCTGATGAAAAGAAAAAGAAAGAGACGAAGAATAGCAAGCAGAACATGATAATATAGTAATAGTCAATGTTCTAAAAGGCGCTAGGCGCTAGTCGGGTGCCAGCCCAGCGCCTAGCGCCTAGGCGGCTAGGCGGGTGCTAGTCGGGGACTAGCCGGAGACATAGAAATTGCATTTTTATCTATATTTTTGAATAAATATGATAAGTAATATTATATTTTTGTGTATATAAAATACATATATACAGACACATTCACAAACATGAAAGATAGAATTATCACATTTAATCATACGTAGTATATGATAACTAAAGTTTAGGTGATAAAATTTAGGTGACAACTAAAGTTAAGTGATAACTAATCACTTAACTTCATTATGTTCTAAATATAAATAATGATAAAATATAGGTTCATATACAAACACATATAGTTTTATCTTAATTTACAAGTTCATTTCTTTATATTCATGGCTAAAGTTAAAGTACGTATATCGCTTGGAAAATTAAAATTAAAAAGTAAAGTAATGTTCGGCGAATCTAGGTGGTTTAGGCGGCCGATTAGGCGCTCTAGGCGGGCAACTAGGCGTCATAGGCGGCCGACTAATTCACCTAGACGGAAAATCAATTAGTCGGAGCGCCTAGACGAAAATCGGGGCGCCCGACCACCGCCTAGCGCCTAGGCGGGGACTAGTCGGGCGCCTAGAATGATTTTTAGAACAGAGGTAATAGTAATAGTAATAATTTAGGTAACTTGAAATGCAAAACAGTTGATTAAAAATCCTACCCCTAACTACTGCATCAAGGGAGATGACAAATGGAACATCATTGCAAGTTGCTACAAGGGACACTGGAAGAAGAAGAAGAAGAAGAGGTAGTGAGAGAGCAATGAAGGTGGCATTTCGGTGCATAAAAAAAACAACTTAAAACTGAAGAGTAGAAAATAGCTACCAGACTAGACCCCTATGAGTAATTCACACCATAAAGAGATTATGCTTTATACCCAGCTACATACAAAGCACAAGAGAAGCTTTCCCATGCTTTGATGAGAATGATGGAATGACTACTTGATTAGCTTTGGTAGTACCTCCCTGCGGCCATTAAACCGCCCCATGAACTCAGCCTTATGGAAGTGAAAGTTCACTAACCGAAACATGTGGGTGAATCACTAACCAAAATGAACTCAGCCCCATGAACTCAGCCTTACTACAGCCTTCAAATATGCACCTTTTATAACCCCCATGCCGAACACATAACTGACATAAGTCAGTACAACCCCTGAACCCCTTGCACTCATAGATCATTCCACCATTGCACATCTCTTTCCTTCACCCTGACCAACACAAAATGAAGTTCCTCCATGCGCTGTCCTGGTGCACATCTGATTTCACATTATGAATGTACAATTTTAGGATTTCGATTACATCCTTAATAATCCGAACTACATACTAACAAAAAATAATGTGAAATTAATTGAAAAAACAGTACTCTTCAATAAAACTTGAAATTATTATCCGCATACAAACATTCAACTTTTTGCATCAGAAAAATAAAGTTAAAGTTATTATCCATGTATGTTTTGATAATTTATGGGCTCGTCATGAAGAAAGAGAGGCTCGTCTTAGCTTTGTAGATACGAGGGTCATGCTAAGCGAGGACCTATTCTCCTCCGGGATAGATGCTGGAATTCGAGATCAGGACGTCGGGAGAGTTGTCAGAATTCATGGCGGCATGAAGCCTTCAAGTTTTACTCATCAATTCGATGTACATGTGGCTTAATCTCTCATCAAACGCTCGACGTTGGCAGGATATGCTGGCATAATCTTCTACGGAGTATGTCTGAAGCATCAATTTTGACCTTCGATCTGGTAGGGGAGACATAATCACAGTACCCTATGAACGGCATGGCGAAGGAGAAATCTAACAGAGGGACCTATCGGCAAATTAGGGAAATATAAATAGAATATAAACTTTATATTACGTGTAAACTCAAAACACGTGTCATTATATTATTGGGCATGGTACCGTACCTTCAAAATTATGAAAGGTACCATAGTTGTCACCTAAAAATATAATATCAACATTGTATAGAGCCTAAAAAAGAGCGAGGTGAATGGTGATGTTTATAATTAATGTAGAACATTGAGTCATAGTGAAACTTGAATCTAATAGCCCCAACTATGTAGTAATTGAGATTCAAGTCCACTAACAGATTACGAAGTATGTTTTAGGATATTACCAATATTAATACTAACCAAATGAGTTAATATTCCTCTCTAATGAGCATATGAAATAAAATATTACACTTAATAGATATTACTACCTCTGTCCCCCTAAGTTTGGGACAAAGAGATGTTGTGTGGTTTTTAAGAAAAAATTGAATTGTGTGGTTGATATTCAATTGATAAAGTGTGAATAAGTAAGAATGAATTGTAGACACTCAAATATTACCAAATATGATATGAGACAAACTTAATGAGACTAACGAAAAAAGTAAAATGGGACAAAGTCGGGGACGAGGAAGTATTTTGGATGGACTGGGGTTGGTGGGAACGATGGACATATGTCGTTTATAATAATCCAATATGTGAACACATACATATATAACAATATATCTATCTTAATATAATAACAAAAGGTTTTAAGTTGCCGCCAAAACCTATTGGATCATTGCTTACGATAAAACCTTTTCGTTGGAATGTTCTCGATTACTCTTCCGCATCTTTAATGATAACAAATGCTTTTCACTCCTCAACGCATCTTTTCCACCTTTTCGCATTCCAGAGGACCAACACCAATAAACATAATTATATTCACTTCTCACTTAGAGCATCTCCATTCATGCTACTCAAATTTACGGTTTTTTATGGTTTGTTTTTGCCATGTCACATCCACATAAGAAAATGTTGAATAATCTCCAATCCAGTTAACTTCTCAATCATGATCTTTATTTACCCAGATTTTTATGAGACGCACTCAAATTCTCCTCAGATTTTTATGTTTCAAATTTACTTCATTGGAACTTGGAAGCATACTCAAATTAACTCACACACTATTATCTATTAGTTCTATAGTACGTATATAATACATACATATACGTACACACATGCGCGGACATATATATACAATCACATGAATAAAAATACACACATGCCACTACCCAACAATTCATAATTTACACTTTTAATTTTTAAATGTAAGCTATGCATTTGCAACGTACTACAAACACTTTCAGTTTTGTATTTAAATTACTTTTGTTTAAAAGTAAAATTAAAGGTTATTGCTTGGAGAAAGTAGCGGCCACCAGCAGGAACCGGGGATAAGTTTAGAAAGTTGGGACAACGTCCTAGAAGTGTGAGAATAATCTCAAAATGATCCAGATTTAGAATTTGATCCCAGATTTTTTTCTTCAAATAATCCCTCGAAATAATCTCAACTTCTCAACCATAATCTCAAAAAATATCATCCACATCATCAAAATAATCTCCTAAAAATCTCATGGATGAGATGCCCTTATTCATTTTAATAAACACACTTATTTTCATATATAGTTCTAACCTTTGTCGTTTCTAATTCATATAAGTTTCTTGGGAGCTTTCTAGATAAAGCTTTTTTGACATGAATATAAGAGGTTATGCAGTCCGCCGTTTGCATTTTCATGTTTCTCACGGTATGTATGTTTTTTCATTTCAAAGTACATGTTTTTATTTAAGGTAGATTCTATGGTACCCATAAGGTGTCATACATTTGTTCACATGGACCAATGAGAGTGTAATAGTTGAATTATTTAAATCTAAATTAAAAATGATAAAGTAATGTGATCCAATCAAATGAATGATAGGTACGGTACCCCATATTTTAGAAAGGTACCGGAGTTGTCACCTTTATTTAATTTTAACGGCCTTGCATTTTTTTGGCGTAGCAGCTAGCAGTGTTTCACGGTTCCAATCTTTCTTTACCTTTGCGTAGCAGTAAGTATTGTCACTGCCAATTAACATACTCATTTTCGTGGTGCAGGTTATTGTCATTTTTATTTGACAATATGATTGGCATGTGGAGCTAGAGTAAGGATACTACTCAAGAGAAGTTAATTGGGGCCGTAAAGGTTTGTGCTGCATGTGTATTGTGTACAACGTTTTGGGATGTGGTTTTTTTTAAGGATCGATTTTATTCATATAAAAAGTACAGTACACGAAGACAAAATAAACTTAGGGTATCTAGCATATATATATATTTCACGATTAGTTGATAAAGTAGAATCACAATTTTCATGTGTACTTACTTTCTATTTCATTTATGTGATATGTTCAAATTTTAACTAGCTTACTAGCGCATACTAATTAATACGTATATACTCAGAAGCAGGGGCGTATCCAGGATGGGGGCAGGGGGCAGCTGCCCCCACTCAACCCCCACCCAACCCGTTTATATATATATCCAATTTGAATTTATACATATATTTTTGTTCTAAGTAAATGTTCTTATTGAATAAGTACGAAACTTTTTCTAAAATCTGCTAGTGGGCGAGCGGAAATAGACATGAGGTTGTGCATCCGAAATGAGGTTAGGAGTTCGATTCTAGCCTGCAGTATTGTTTTGTTTTATTTCTTTTGTCCTTGAAGCCCTTAAGCAAGTTCTAAGTGATTTTACATTGTTCTTTTTACTTTTTTACATCAATATAGTTACAGTTCTAGTTTCACATATGAACTGGTTTTGTATATAGTATAAACACTTTTTTTTTAATATACTTGTGAATTTTAAATTTAAATTAATTCATTTATATATTGACATAATTTTGCACAAATTACAAATTTCATGTGATAAAGTTATTCTTAACAAAGTGAAATTAAATTAAACAGTTTATCATAATGTTTTTTATGAGAGAACATTTTGTTATTTATAATTGGCTTTACAATTTTTTCTTAATCTGATTAGTCTGATTTTTCTTGTAATATTTTTTCTCAATCTAAGGTAAATACGCCCCCGCTGGCATATTTTTCTAGATACGTCACTGCTGAGAAGTATAACTCACGTATATTTTGTTTATGTGTTAAGTTACACTTTTAACGAGCAGATAATATTTGGTATATATATAACTCAGAAAACTGGCGTGGGTACATTGTACTTCGTATTATCTTATACGATAGTATATACTCCGTATATAACTCACAAACTCATACTACGCACTATGTATTTTTAGCTTTGAAGGTTAAAAGTCTTTAAAATCCTACCAGTGCGCTGGTAAGAGAGATTTGTGTGAACCTTCTAAAGTTTCACACTTTTGAACATCTTAAACCATGTTAAATTTACTCTTAAGCATGATTTATTTAAATATACAATTGCTATCCAAATGCATGTTTTATAAGTACGGAGTATATTATATACTAAAAGTCATTCACTTTGCACAAATAGGACCTGATGGATCGTCGGACCGGGGGTGGCCGGAATCCACCGAAAACACAAGTGAAAAGAGAGCGAACTGATAGAAAAAGCCTTATTCTATAGATCTCGAGGTCGGTTGATTAAGCATCCCTTTCCACAAATTGGAAGGTGATATTTATACTAAGGAGAAGGGGAAAGACTTGGTGGGCAAGCCAAAGATGCTAGTCTAATGGGAGAGGGACACATGTAAAGCTACTCTAACAAACTAACAGTCTAATTTAATGGGAGGCAGCCACGTGTAGAACTGATTGGAGAGAGAACCGCTGATTGATTATTCCTCTAACAGGTTCTCCCGCCATAATCCTTGTGTAACTGCACGTGGATAATCCAGGAATATTCCTTAGAGGTAGTTGGTGACGTGGCGGCGCTTCTTTGCAAGATAGGTCCTTGCGGATTGCGCCCGAGTACATGACGCGTTATTCTGACCTCGGGGCTTCCTGAGGTTGACACCCGGGGACTCGGGCTCGCGTTCCCTACCTCAGGAGTAACTGGCTGCCTGGTGCCCGGTTTCGTTGACCCGACGTTTGACCTTCTGAGCCTGATCTGGTGCCGACCTTAGGTGTAACGAGGTCGGGCTCAGAACTTGTCGAGTCCAGCCGATTCCTGAGCTTGACGTTCTCCCGACCTCGGAGTCGGGGGGTCGGGGTCAGATGACTTCGCTACCCTCTGAGTTTGGTTAATCGCTGAGCTTGGTTTTCCCGACCTCGGTGGTCGGAGATCGGGGCCAGTTTTGGATTATGGACTTGGTATTTCTGCGCCCTTGATGGTCCTGCGGTGTTTTCTACCGGCGATTATGATACTCCTGGGGTATACGGGAATATACTCCATCAGGACCAAAAAATAAACTATGTTTCCATAGGACTAATTATGTGTCTTGGACAAATATACCCTTATACATATTGGAATGTTTTAATTCATAATGAAATAACAAAAAATAATTAAAATTCGTAAAATATACCAAAAAATTAATAAAAATATTTTGAATAATAATAATTTTTAAAAAAAAATTTAAAAAAAAAAACATTTTTTTGTCGCCGCCCCAGCACCACCACCTCTAGTCATTTGGGGAAAAATGCCAAATTTATTATGAATTCCATATTTTTGGCATAATTCAGAATGATTTAAGATGAAAGAAAAAAAATGTTGGCATTCTCAAAGAGAAATATGCCATATTTTTGTCATTTTCCGAAAAAAATGGAAGTTTGTAGGAAATATGACATTTTTTTTAACGGTCGGAGGTGGTGGTGCCGGGAGGCGGTACCACCACCTCCTGTCACCGGGGTAAAAAAAATGCCAAAAAAATTATGAATGCCATATTTTTGGCAAAAGTCAAAAGGATTCAAGTTGGCAGAATGAAAATGTTGGCATTCTCATAGAGAAATATGTCATTTTTGTGGAATTTAAAAAAAAGTGGCATTTTTTACATCGATCGGAGGTGGTGTTTCAGGGAGGTAGTGTAGGTGGTGGGAAAGGTATCCATATTTTGTTTTAGTTTTTTTATGGAGTTTTACTATTTTTTATTAATTTTCAAAAAAAAAAAATCTTATTTTTTTATTTTATAAAAATTTTATTAACTTTTTTATTATTTTTCTACGAATTATTGAAATTTTTTCGAATTTATTATGAATTAAACATTTAATTATGACTTTTAGCTATCTTTTACTAATATTTAAAGGAGGGGTAAGAATGGAAGGAAGAAATGAGTATGTTTTCAATAGGACCACTATGGTCCTATTTTGGAATAAAAAACATAGCAAGTCCTATTTAGAGTTTTTGCCATAGTTTTAGTCTTATTTGAAGTAATTTCTATATATACTTCAAAACAATTTAAATTCTATTGAATTATACGTATGCTTCTAAAATCCATTTTATATGCATAGACAAAGGTAATTTTCGTCTTTTGGATAAAATAGTTTAGCAAGTATTAAAATATAAAAAACAGCGAATAAATATTTGTATGGATGGAATTTATTACGGAAACTGATTCTTCACAATCACAAAATTTTGTACACATGCAACAAAAAATATAATAAAAACAGAAAATACTTTATATGTATTCAAATTGAAATATAAAAACATACTCCGTAGTAAATAGACTTTTTTTTAACATGAGAAGAAGTTTAAGTGTTTAACTACCCTAAACTTCCATCCGAAGACCTTGCCCAAGAAATCAGAGATTGAATTAGAATAATTCATTTCTTACACTAAATCAAGAAGTTGGATAGGTAGTACTCCCTCCATAACTTAAAAACGCTCTCATTTCAAAAGTCGGTGGATTTAGAATAGTGAAAGTGAATATATATTTTTGAGGGTATGATGGGAAGATAGTGGAACAATGTGATGGATTGAAGGACAAATCCAAAAAAAAAGTAATTGTCATAGTGGCCGTTTGACAACACTATTTTTCGGCTTATCAGTCAACTTTTTCACCAAACACGTAACTTTTGCTTTCGCGCGCTGAATTGTGCAATAAGCAGAAAAAGTAAGGTTGACGTTACTTTTCTGGCTGTATTGGCTGAAATTACAGTAGATGACCATTTTAGCTATTTTTACATATATTTTTTTATTTATTTTATTAATAAAATATATTTTAAAAATATTTTTTTCTTAAATCAGCAGAATCAGCCAATGCAGTCACTTCTACCAAAACTTCATAAATTTCAGCAGAATCAGCCAAATTAGCCGATTTTCGTGCTACCAAACGGGCTCATAGTGTATTATATTTAAAATTGTTTAGAGTATGATAGGAAGATTTAGAAATGGAATTATTTTTTTGTTACGAATGAAAAAGGAAAGTGGGAAGATTTTTTATACGATTTTTTAATTTGTTTGAATTACTTTTTGTGTAATAATAAAATTGACCTTCATATTATTATAGTATTTTTGTTGTTGTTTTAAGATCTTACAAAAGTCATTTTGTAATCTATATATGAAGTACAGTGGTCATTGTAAATGTGTTGATGTATCATTTTGGATTTCAATATTTCTGTTTTAATAATTAGTATATGATTCTTTATTACGGTCATGCATCGCACGGGTGAGAATAACGTATCAAATATCAAATCCAATTTTTGTCTAAGTAATGGTGGCATTCTCATCCGTGCACTGATGCAATGCTAAAGCAAATCAAGGCGTATTAAGGTAAAATCGAGAAATATTTCAAGACAAATTGCCCTATTTAAGACTAAATTGTTCCTGAAATTCCAAAATAGGAGTAGGTATATTTTTATTCCCTAAATGGGACTCAATTACCCATTTACCCCTTATTTTATTTTCTTTCCCTAGGCCCACGCGCGGTACCATCGATAACTTCTTCTCTGCGCCTCTTTTCTTCTCCTCCCACATCTGTATCTCTTTCCTTAGGTGCACAGCAGCACAGTACCCAAGCAGCTTCTTCCACCACAACCTCTTCTCCTCCCCTTCGCACAGGAGCAACCAAACATTGAAGCTCAGTCATACCATCGCCGCCGCTATGGTGAAGACCACCACCGCCGCTATGGTGAGGACCACCGCCGCTGTCATGAAGTCAACCACTGTCGCCGCCGGAGACCGTCTTCTCTTCTTCGAAGGTCGTCTTCTCTTCTTCGATTGTTCTCTCAGTCCTTCCCCTCTTCTATTTCGCTGCTTTGTTTCTTCTATAGTTATTCAAAATTGCCAAGTTAAACTCTGAAATTGCCATCAAACTGGCATTATTATTCTACAAAAAAATTGTATTTTCCTTTGAAAATGCCATTAATTTGGCATTCTCGATTCAGGTTGGCATTTTGATAAAAAAAAATGGCATTCGCACCGGCGATGGCTAGATCTGCAACGGCAGATGGCAGATTTGCAGTAGCATATGCTGAATTAGTTGTGATGGTGGCCGAATCTACAACTGCAGTGGTCGACGGCCGGCAGATGGTAGATCTAGCCAGATCTCCGGCGGTTCCCGCCAAATTTGCAGCGGCGATAGTCATATCTGCAGCGGCGGTGGAGAGATCTGCAGCGGCGGTCAGTTTTGATGTGGCGGCGACCGGCGGTGACTGGCGGCGACCGGCGGGAAGTGATGGTCCGGCGTTCTGGTTAGCTGCATCATGATTTTCCAGCTTCAAGGGTGTTTTTGTCTAATTACAAATATTAAGTCCTATTTAGGGAATTTTTATACTTTAGTCCTATTTTGGCAATTAAAGATCCATTTACTCCTATTTAGGTAAATACCTCATATTTCAATAAGCGGTGTTCAATATTGTTTTAAAAATATACTTCTATGCTTTTCACTTTAAAAAGCTAAATTTATTTTTTGAAGTACTTCAATTGCACCTAACACATCTACGGGTGGTAATCACAATGTCATCAATATAGAAAAACAACATTTTCATAATTAAGCAGTGTTCCGCGCAATATTGTTTTTTATAAAATACTTCTATGCTTTTTACTTTAAAGGGCTAAATTAATTTTTTTATACAAAAACTTATGCTAAATACACTTATAAAGCTAGAGGTTGAAAATACTATTAGGTATTGTTGAGTTTAATCCAACACGATATAGTAAATATATATGTATAAATGTATATGAACAAACTCTTTTTACGTGGAAACCCGATAGGGAGAAAACCACGGGACTTTTTAGGCTAATGTCCAAGCCCTCTCATTCTCATTAATCTCTCCTCACCATTAGATAGTACAAGTATTGAAGCTCCCATTAATGGAGTTCTAAGCTATTCTAGAGAGAAGGAGGAAGAAGAAAAGGATCCCTAATATGGAGGGAAACTCCCATATTTATAGAGAATAGGGGAACAGGATGCTCTCCACCCTAATGGGCCGCATGGGCCGGAGTGGGTCCAAATGGCTAAAGTGGGCCGGATGGGCCGAAATGGGCCTAGCTGCTCGGGCTCCGTACTGAGTAATGTCTTGGGCTCCTGAACAGTAATAGGCCGGGATAATATATCTCAACAGGTATACTTAAGTGATGTTAGGTCATCCAAGAAAATTGTGCATGCTATCTACTGATCCCTAACATTACCTTCTTCATCGTAGCTTTTCTTCTACATGCCTTCTGGAGCTAGAGATGTGCTAGAGAATCCCACTGTGAGAAAAATAAACAATTAGGATCCCACTGTGCTTAACTGGATTAGTAGCCTGGACTGTATATTTCTAATGAAATATGTTGCTTAATATACAATTAGGATACTAGCTAATAATTTATAACAATTAATTTTACACTATTACACCCCCTCAATATAATATATGCAGGAGAAACGATGCTTAGATTGTCTCTAAGAAATAAAAACTGTTGAGGAGCCAAACCCTTGGTAAAAATATCCGACTGCTGAAACTTTGCAGGAACATTGTTATTAATTACTCCCTCCGTCCCGCTATGATTATCCCATTTTACCATTTCGGTCCGTCCCACTAAGATTGTCTTATACCTTACTTGGTAAAGTTTGTGTGGTTCTAAATCATTTCTACTTTATTTTTACTTTATCAATTCAATATTAACCACATAAACCCACTTTTATTAATAACCGTGTCACCTTCTCTTGTCCCAAACTTAGGGGGACGGAGGTAGTATTAGCTAGTATCCTAATTGTATTAGGCAACTTATTTCATTATAAATAATTCAATATACAGTCACAGCTACCAAATTGTCCATCAACTAAAGAAGAGTCTGCAGACCAATTGTTAGTAGCAGCAATAACAGAGTCAGGATGCGTATGAAACAATGAATAAACTGATTTTTTTTTTTTGAAAACGAATAAACTGAATTACACATAACTATACCCCTATACCTGGATGTCCCTGTGAAGGATCCGCTGGACGAGCCTGATAGTAGCCCGGTGGAAAGCAACCTCCTGGTGTCGCACTTGGTGGAAAAGGTGCCATTAGAGGCACTTGAAAAGCCTTGCGTGCGGCCCTTTGAATCGCCGCAAGTTTTAGTGTCGCATATCTGAGCATGCGGCGTTTATTAAACATACAAGTGCCTCCTAATATTAATTTAATTTTAAAATACCGTGCGGCGTTTCTTCTATCAAAAGCGCCTGAGAGTTGATCTGTTTCGTGTTTAACTTTCTCTGTATATCAATTTGCACGTCAGTTGTAGTTATCACCAATTTCCATTTTCAATTCAATTTTCAGTTATGATAGAGCATTATAAATTTATAACGTACCACACCGTTTCAATTGTTTATAAATTTATCAAAATAGAATCATATAGTCCGGTACAATCATTGTAATACGGATTATTATCTACCAATATCCACTATAGATATACAATTATTAAAAAATTGCACTGCAATATACAACAATATCACAAATAAAAAAAAATACAACAATATCACAAATTACAAAAGTAATTCTAACAAATCTGACTTCACCCTAACAAAAACAATCTGACTTTGTGAGAATTTGGGAAAACAGTGCTCCAATAGGAGCCCTGGCATGTCTATTTATATTAAAAGAGTTTAATACACAATAGGAAACAAATATGCCTTATATTATTCTATTACACCCCCTCAAACTGTGCGGGAGATACAACGCGCAGGTTGTCTTTTAAAAAATTAAATTGCTGACTAGAAAGACTTTTAGTAAAAATGTCAGCTAACTGCAACTGAGTAGGAATATACTTAACAACCAAATCTCCATGAGCGACACGCTCCCGAACAAAGTGGTAGTCGATCTGAATATGCTTGCTACGAGCATGTTGAACTGGATTAGCAGTCAAATAGGAAGCAGATATATTATCACATAAAAGCTGAACCGGTGTAGTAACAGGAAAACCGAGCTCAAACAGAACAGAACGAATATGCAGGGTATCCTGAACAGTGTACGCAACCGCTCTGTATTCAGCTTCCGTAGAGGATTTTGAGACAGTAGGCTGTTTCTTAGACTTCCAAGAGACGAGATTCGGGCCTAAGAATACAGCAAAGCCGGTCGTGGATCGAGACGTATCCGGGCAGCCAGCCCAATCCGCATCAGAATATGCAATAACACAAGTAGCTCGAGGGGTGGGCTGAAGCCATAATCCATGATCAAGGGTCCCCTGTAAATATCTAAAAATCCTCTTGACAGCAAAAAGATGAGTTGTACGAGGAGCATGCATAAACTGAGAGACTAAATGCACAGCATAGGTAATGTCAGGTCGTGTCAAAGTTAAATATTGTAACGCACCAACCATACTACGATACTCAGTAGCATCAGCAAGGAGTTCCCCATCAGTGAGGGATAACGAAGTGCGGGTAGCAAGTGGAGTACGAACAGACTTGAGGGTATGAAGATGAAAACGAGACAGAAGATCAGACACATATTTATGCTGAGATAGAAACAAACCTTTGCTGGATCGGACAGCCTGGACACCCAAAAAATAATGAAGATCTCCCAGATCTTTCATAGCAAAATGCTGTGCAACAAGCTGAATAAACGAAGTGATAGTAGAAGAAGAATTGCCAGTAATAATGATGTCATCAACATATAGTAATAAATAAATGACATTATTATTCTGACGAAAAATAAATAGCGAATTATCAGACTTGCTGCACGTGAAATTATGAGACAATAGGAAACTACTGAATCTGTGAAACCATGCCCGCGGGGCTTGCTTAAGACCATAAATGGCTTTTCGCAGACGACATAGATGATGAGGAAACATAGGATGAATAAAACCCCGCGGTTGACGCATATATACTTCCTCAGTCAAATAACCATGTAAGAATGCATTTTTGACATCTAACTGACGAATAACCCATCCAAAAGAAATAGCAAGTGTAAGAACAATACGGACTGTGGTAGGTTTAATAACGGGACTAAAAGTTTCAGAAAAGTCCACACCTGCCTGTTGATTAAACCCCTGAGCAACCAAACGTGCTTTGTGACGCTCAATAGACCCATCAGAATTATATTTAGTCTTATAAATCCACTTAGAGCCCACAACATTTTTAGTATTATCAAACGGAACTAAATCCCAAGTATTATTAGAAATAAGAGCATTAAATTCCTCCGCCATTGCCTCACGCCATATTAAGTGTTTATTAGCCTCAGAAAAACAAGTAGGATCAGCTGATAACGCAACAGTGTTTAGATTAAAAATGGTTTTGGGTTTAAAAATTCCCGACTTTGCCCGAGTTTGCATGGGATGTTTATTAGCAAGCTGGCCTGGAGAAATAGAGGAACCAGACACAGTAGCCGTGGACTGCTGGAACTCTAAGGCCAAGACGGGTGGGGTGGCAGAAGCTTCAGGCACCGGTGAAGAAGAAGTCGGGAGAATTTAAACCCAAAAACAATCAGTTCCAAGCAACTGATTGTCATGAGTAGGTCGAATAACACCCGGCGACCCAGCAAACGTCGTCCCAAAATAAGAGGAATTGGGCAGGGTGCTCGAGCTGGCCGGAGGAGGGAGCTGCGACCATGGAAACTGCGGCGGGAGTTGGCTGAATAAAGTATAAGGGGTCGACGGCATCCATAGAGAAGAGAACTCTGGATTTGAGGGATGAAATTCTGGCTGCGTCATGGAAGAAAAGAGGGCGCCAGAGGACTGCGTGATGACTGATGCGGCAGTGGAAGCAGGGATGGAAGAAGCAGAATCAAGAGAGGGAATTGGCATCGTCATTGCTGCTGTAGATATTGTTTCCATGGAGGAGGAAACATTCGTAAGTGGAAGGCTTCCATCGATGGACTCCATGGCGGCGATCGAAGGAGAGAGAGAATAGCCGGAAAAAAATTATTAGCCCTAGGCTCTTGATACCATGTGAGAATTTGGGAAAACAGTGCTCCAATAGGAGCCCTGGCATGTCTATTTATATTAAAAGAGTTTAATACACAATAGGAAACAAATATGCCTTATATTATTCTATTAGACTTCACCATTAAAAAATAAACAGATCTGATTTAATAAAACGGCGGTGCCATATATTACGGTGTTGCAGCAGCAGTGGCGGGCGTGAGCGGACTGCAGACAATTGTAGGCGGTGGGAAGTGGCAGTGCCGGGGAGTCGGTGGCGCAGACTATGTTGTACACGGCATTATCGACGAAGCTCTTCATGTCAACGCTCACTTTTTCACTTTTTTGTATGGTGCTATGGTCTATTCTTCATCCTGTTCTGATCAAGTAAAGATACTAATAGAAATCAAAAAATAATTAAGCAATAGATGATAAAAAGAATTTACTTAGAGAATTAACAAATGGGAGTTGATGACAAGTTGTTCAAGGAAGAGGACATAAAATAGCAGTAGAATGGACGAAGAGGGTGGCATGACACTTTAAATCTAACCTCCTTCTCTGAAAGTATTCTCATCTCTGGGATGATATGGAAAATAGATCTAGGTTTTGAGGGTGCGGCGGCCGGGTGTTAACGCTGAAACTTGGTGCGTGTGCTTTATATTGTTAAAACAAAAAACTCAGAGGTGCTTCATTAACCCAAGTACCGTATAAAAGTGGTCCGATACTTCAAAATAAAGTTACTTAGAGGTGTTAATACTTTAAAAGTGCCGCACACGTTGTGAACAAAACAAGAAAAAAATTGTCAATATTAGAGGCGCTTGTGGCTAAAAACGAAGTGCCCTCCCTTTACAGTTTTTCCACTAGTGTTGGCTGCCCCGACCGAGGCTGATAGTACTAGGCGGCGGGACATGCATCATACATCTGTTTTTGTCCACACGGCCCCTCCCGCTGTTCCCACGTGCATGCTAACCGCGATGTCCACACCCCCTAGCTTGATGATATCCCCACACACGTCATTCCCTTGTCCAACTGGAGTCGTAGGTTGAACCACAAATGCCAAAGGTACAAAATACGTTGTTGCTCTTGTTGAACCAACTTGGTCCGTAGACTATCAAACATGAGACCCCCAGGGAACATAGTCAAAGTGGTAGTCATGGACTCATAGTCAGGACCAAGACCAATAAGTGTTTGCTCAAGGACGCCTTTCATGGATACAGGGGAAGTAATGGTTGCTAAGGCATCAACAATTTTCTGAATTTCACGCATATATTGTTCCATGGTTGATTTTCTTTCTTTTTAGAGGTGGATAACAATCGTTTTAGTTCCGTGAAACGAGCCAAACCGGCAGCCATAAAACGTGATTCCAAGCGTTCCCAAATGGTAGCAGAATTTTTTAAAGTATGAACCTCAACAAGTATATCACGAGGTAAAGTAGCAAAGAACCAGGAATGGACTGTTTGATCTAACTTTAGCCAGTTATAATATTCATTATTAAAAGTAGTGGAAGGAGGAGTAGAAAGAGTACTGTCTACAATACCCAGCAGTCCTTGAGACACCAAAAAGGATTCAAATTGTGTTCTCTAGGGTAAATAATCTTCAACCGCATCAAGCTTGGTAGTGACAATATTTGTAATATTGGGAGCAGAGAATCCCATGGATTAAGCAATTGCTTCAAGGGAACCTAGTGATGTCATAGCAACTCACCGACTAATGGGACACACAGTATGAGTCGGAGCCAGGCCCTGCGAATGACAAAACTTTGGCCTTGCAAATTGGGTTCGAGATTGCACCAGACGACACAGACAGAACGGTGGAGACATGACAAGTGGATCGACTGGCGATGAAGGGAAAAGACAAGTCGAATACTAGTGGTACCCAAGCAGACTTGTCCAGGGTAGAGCTGTGCGATGGAAACAACAAGGAAGACTGCATATTTGACGAGGTTGAGCCAAACGTGAGATTGATCGGAGCCGTTGTCAAACAAATTGCCGGAGACATGCTCACAGGCGCTAGCGCTGCCGTTAATGCGGCGCGACCATGGTGCTGTTTGCAGTGGATGTAGACGCCATAAGGAAAAAAATTGTTCAAAAACTTTACGCTCTGATACCATGTGAGAATAATAAACAGGCTTAACTAGACTGGTAGCTCTAAGTGTATATTTATAATGGAAAAAGTTGCCTAATACAATTAGGATACTAGCTAATAATTAATAACAATTAATTGTACACTATTACTTGGCCAAAGTTTTAACAAAGTTAGATACGAAGAAGAGGTAAGGGAAGTCGTACAGGTAGGATGGCTAGTTCGTGTGTCCACACATGGACGTCGACTTCTCCACAAAACCGGCTCGTTGTAAAAGTGTCCAAACAAGCTCATGTCCGCCGGCTAGCTACCAGTGTAGCAAGGCTAGGAAGACAATAATTTTTAGTAGAAAATGTTCAATTTAATTGATTCAAATGTATTTTTATCGAACTTCAAATATTTAAATCAAACCACTTCAATTTTATTTTTATTTTAAATTTTTTCAATCAACTTCTTCAGCAAGAATAAATAATATAAATCACTTTCTAAAAGTAGAAATAAAAGTAAACATGATTTTTTTACACTACAAAAACACAATATTGACAAGTTGGTGGTTGATAATACTACTAATGCCTTTAAACTTTTAAAAAGGCAGAGAGCATATTGCATTGAATTAGTCATTCGGAAGAAAGGTACAAATAAAGCTAAAAGTTAATGGTAAATGTATATGTTTGATGGTAAAAGTAGGGCCTATGAGTGTAAGGATCTTCTGCAGGGAATTGAACAATTGAGTGCAACGATCTTTCATAGAACAATTGAACGACCGTTCAAAATTTGGGGTGAACAAAATCATAAGATTGTGAGCAGGGAAGAAACGAACTAATCAGAAAAGAAGCAAAGTAATACGATTCAATTATTGATGGTGATGTCGCCATTTTCTATGAGGATGGTGCCTCCGACCGCCCACCAGGATCGTGATCAAACTTCTTCTCTGACAGCGACTGAAGGTGAAGCGTCGAAGGTCGACATTGGCTTGATGCCGGTGAGAGCCTTCAGATAGATCTCTTGGCATAGAAACCCCTTCTTTTGCAGCAGAAGGAAGTACTCAATGGCGTTGCCTACAAGTTTCATCAGCGTAGAGGAGGACTCCCTCAATGTCTGCACTATTGCAAGTGTAATAGAAAGGGCCAGGATCATAGTCATTATCATCCTGATCGGTTGCTCCAGTACTGCAGCAGTATGGACCAACAGAGGATTCACGAAAGTGATGACCTCATGAGGCTTGACCTCATTAGGATCACCGCCGCCTGCGGCGGCGGCAAGGACCAACAACTTCCGCTTACCAGTGATGACGACCTCATGAGGCTTGATATTATTACCGCTCCCTGCTCTCAGACTAGCTCTCAGACTGTCGTGCCTCTCGTGGGAGGGCGGTAGATACAACACCGTGGACAACGAAGCCATTTGATTTTATAGGAGTAAAGTTAATTACATGTAAGCAATTTCCCTTGGTTAAAAACATATGATAAGCAATACACAAATTTTAAAATATTGAATGTTAGCAGTAGACCTGCACAAAAGCGGGTTCGGGCCGGGCTCGGGCCGGGCTTTTCATAAGTTTTCTGCCCATCGTGTGTGGGCGGGCCCGGCCCGGCCCGCAAAAACGGGCCTAACCCCATGTCCATACCCGCCCGTAAGAGCGGGCCGGGTAGTCCACCGGGCCGCCGGGCCCGGGAAGACTTTAAATTTTTCAAAATTATATAATTTATTTAATACTTTATTAATAATATTGCAATATTTAAAAAAATGCTAATACGCTTATAATGTATATAGGCCTTTCATCACATACACAAAAAATATTTACACAAAAATAATAATGAGAAATTATATCTAAAATTTAAAAGGAAAAATTGATACTAATAATCTCAATTATTGGCAATCCGCTCATAATAATCCTAACTATCGATTATTTCAGAATAATCCCAACTTTAGGGACCTTCCGCCAATAATGGTCCCTATAAATAAATTCATGTAGTTTCTAAAGTGGATGAGAATAGATATAGCAAGTAATCCCTATAAATAATCCCTACTTTTAATTTTATGCTTAATTTCTATTTAAAATTAACATGTTATAGGAGGTAATATCTGGTCATGGACCATTATTGGCGGATGGTCCATATAGTTGGGATTATACAAAAATAATCAATAGTTAGGATTATTGTCAGCGGACCAGCAATAGTTGGAATTATTATGTTCAATTATTCCAATTTAAAATTCATGCACAAAGTATTATCGTTAAGTACAAAAATAGATATTATATTGGTTGGACTATTTGTTAAGAACTAAAAACTTAAATTTAAACATAATAAACTATAAATATGTCTACAAATAAATTAGTAAATATAAAAATATACATGTGTACATGTAAATAAATACATAAATTAGTATATATAAAAATATATATATGTATATATACTAAATGTAGCGGGCCGGGCTTATCGGCCCGAACGGGCCTACACCCTAACCCAAGCCCGCCCATATGTTGTTGTGGGCCGGGCACGGGCCGGGCCGGTGGGTAAATATATATGCCCAAGCCCGCTAATTTGTGCGGGCGGGCTGGGCGGGCCGGGCGGGCCGGCCCGGTTTTGTACAGGTCTAGTTAGCAGGTCTCCTCTATGACCTAATGTGTGTATCTGGAATATTCGGGCTCATCTGGTTTAGTTCAGCTTTATCGACCAAATAGAGTGAGAACATGCATGAATATCATTGAGACTTCTTCATATATAGTTCAAAATAGATTCATAATCTTATCTCTTCCCTAATCTATAGTGAACATACGGGTCCCATTTAGGTCCGTGTACGGCCCTATTTAAATTCCATAATTATCACCTAAGTATAATGGAAATGCTCTTTGGCATCGGTATGATCCATGGAAGACTGCATCACTAAATTCAACATACACTACAAAAAACACGGAGTTAGTCACGGATTTAGTCACGGACCGTAGTATAAAAAATCCGTGACTAACTCTGCTAGTCACGGACTTTGTCCGTGACTAAATCCGTGACTGTTTGGGCGTGACTAATTCTAGTCGCAGACATTTTATCCGTGACTAAGCGTAGTCACGGCTTAGTCACGGACCGTATCTGTGACTAACTTGTCACCGGAATAACCACACCGGCGACTTAGTCACGGCCTTTTCCGTGACTAAATATAGTCACGGACCAATCCGTGACTAAACTTTCAAATTTTAAAAATGAACCGCCAAATGTTACGGTTTAAATTTTCAAATTTCAAATTTTAGTCACGGACTTGATCCGTGACTACTTTTTTATTTTTTAAAAAAAATTTAAATTTGTAAAATAACTTTTTAAAAAATCGGTCTAGAATTTAGTCACGGCTCGGATCCGTGACTAAAGTTTTTTATTTTTAAAAAAAAAGTTTTTTTGTTTTATAAAAAAAAATAAATTTATTTTTAATTTTTCTTTAGAAAAGTTTATTTTAAAAAATATTTGTAGAATAAAAGTAATAAAAAAATATTTGTAGAATAAAAGTAATAAACAGACTACTAGAACACACATTTCATAACCAAACAGACTGAAATAAAAGTAATAATAAACACAATAGAATTATAGTAAATAAACAATGTTCAAATAAAAATGTATATAATTACAAGCTCCTCCGGCTACCATTATGATAATATCTAGAATCACCATTATGATTCCGAGTTCACAATGTTAGCTATCCTCAAATACCTTTAGAGCAAGATAAAGGATCAAAGTCATTTGCCCCTATGCTTATTACGGGATCACTTGATTCTGACGGCTTAGGCCCTGTTTCATGGTGGGCTGATTAAACTTCTCCAGTTGACTCTAATGAAACTTGTGCAAGGATCACTTGATGCTGACGGCTTATGCACTGTTTCATGATGGGGGGATTAATCTTCATTTTTCCAAGTGATCTCATGTTAATTTTCCAAGTGATGTCATGAACTACTATGGTAAAAAAATTGTAGAGTCGTATACCATATTTGGTACCATCTGTGTGGATTGCATTCATTCTCATACTTTATAATTATACTGCTACACGTGGGAGTAAAGTTTTAAAATTATTTTATTGTTCGGAAAAAAAAAAAAAAAAAAAAAAAAAGATAATCTTCTTCGGTCTCATCTTCTCGGTTGTCTCCAGCTTGGCCTTCTCGATTGCCACCGCGACTGCCTCCTCCGCGACTGCCACCTCCGCGACTGCCTCCTGCTTGGCTGCCTCCAGATGTTTGAAACAGGTTGTGAAAATTGATATCCTGAATAGAACCAAATGAAGGCAACCCGGTAGCAGAGTTGGTACGGAAATTACCGCCCATGTGCGGAACTTGAGGTGTCTGCTCAGGGTGCAGTACATACGGCTGAGGCTGAGGCTGAGGCTGATTCCGAATTCCGGCGCTGAGGATCCGTTCCATCGCTTCCAGCCGGGCCCTTGTTTCTTCTTCTTTTTTGCGTTGCTCCTCCAAGCAACGCTGCTGCTCATCCAAGGCCCGCTGCTGCTCCTCCATCTCCCGCTGCATTTGAGCGATACGCGGATCCTCTCCGCGCCTTGATCGGGAAGATGAAGCCCCGCTGCGGTCGTACAAGATCCGTTGCCCCTCAGCCCCCATGCACGGGACCCGGCCCTTGTACACCCCAACTGCCTCAAAGATGGCATCATCCTCCACATCAGAATCAATCTCATCCTGCTGAGTCAAGCCTAATTCTGCCCGCCTCTTCTCAACATTTGTGTTATACTTCGACTACATGTACAAAAATTGTTAATTTAATGTTACTCAATTTGATTTTGAATGGAAATAAGTAACAAAATAGTGTTACTTACTTCGATTTCAGCGAGGCGGGGTGGCAGATCGGCATCAGACTCATCGCCGTGCTTTGTCCAGCAGTGCTTGATGACCTTGAGAATTGAGACCTTCTTCTTCTCAGGCCCCGACTACAGTTTGGAAAAAAGGCTTAAGATCCATAATTAATTGTTAAAATAAAGGGTTGTAATTGTGTAAGGTTTTTTGAAAAATACTTACAAGATCTTCTTTATGTCTACTCTGAGGTTTGCGGCCCCCATGCTATTGGGTTTCTAAAGCCTTGTCGGACATCCGGTTTTTCTTACCGGATTGACTTCTTGCCAAAAAGTTTGGATCAGAAGACCAGTGACGGACGAGGTTAGCCCACACCTCATCCGAACACCATCCAGGCTTTACCCCGCTCGTTCGGGCACGCCTAAAAGTAGGACGAAGCCAATTTGAAATCCTAGCGTTATACGCTCTAAGAATAGCGGGACCTTGGGCTTCAGTCCATCGAAACCGACCCTTTATAAAAAACAAATAAATTAATTTATCTTTTATCAAATGTTACGTTAATACAATTACGCAGAGAAAATTCATTTTTTTTACCTTGAACAGGTTCCACCAAAGTTCACGAACCTTGGGGTCAACTTCCGTGTATGTTGCCCAGTTCCCAAGAAAGTGTCCTCCGATTATGAGTTTGATTCGGTCCAACACTTCTTGATCGCTTCAGAAAATTAATATTATTCATTTATAAAAGTTTTGATTACATTACGATACATTGAAAAAATTATTTCACGTTAGATAAAATTCATAGTTACTTACTTCACAACTATGTGGGGCGTCACCCAAAGCGCATTTTCATTGTTGCGCTCAGCTTCGGTTAAGGGCACATAGTTTGGGCGGGGACGCGAGGTTGATTGTTCATTGCTCATCTAAAATATATTAATTTATATTTTTAAATGTTAGTCTAATCATAATAGAAGATCAAATTTTTATACATTTATCAATTGAAAATGTGTAAAACATATTAAACTGTGTGTAAGTTTAATATGAGGGGTGGTAATTTTATAAATTGTTATCAAATGTAACTTGTTAAACTTGTAGGCAATTTTAAACAGTTTTCGTAAACAGTTTTCTATAAAAAACAGTTTTCTATAAAAAATTTTATAACTCTAAAATAAATTATTTTTAAAGGTAACATGTTAAACTTTTAGGCAAGTTTACATGAGGGAACATAATTTATTTTGAAAATTTAAATATATGTATTTTTTTTTACTTTTTTTAAGGATGTCAATAAATTCATTTTATTGCATTTGTCGTACTATTTTTTTACTTTTTATATTTATAGAAACAGTTTTTTATAAATAGTTTTACAAAAAATTGTTTTATAAAACAGTTTTATATAAAAACAAATTTGTATAAACTGTTTTTATACAAAACAGTTTTATATAAAAACAGTTTTATTTATAAAAAGTTTTATAAAAAAATGTTTTATAAATTATAAAAACTGTTTTATAAAAACAGTATAATATTTAAAATACCAGTGTTATATTTTTTATGTCAATTTTAATAAAAAAAAAATATTTATTAGTACACCTCATTTTTAGTAAACTTCATAAAACCGGTTAATTAAACTGTTTATTAATCACTTTTTATTAAAATCTGTTTTAATTAAACTGTTTTTTATTAAATTGGTTTTTATCAAACTGTTTTTTATTTAATTGATTTTTATCAAACTGTTTTTTTTATTAAACTGTTTTTTTATAGAACAGTTTTTTATTAAACTGTTTAATACAAAAACAATATATTATTAAACTGTTTTTATAATCTATATTTTACAATTTATTTCGGAAAATAATTTTTAATGTCTAAATAATTATTTTATAGTTAACATGTCAAATTTTTTTGGAAGTTTGACATGAGGGGGTATTTTTTAAATAATTCGAAAATAATAAATTTGATTAATGATAAAATAATAATAATCCTAACAATGTCTAAATAATTCATGCATAACTCCGAAATTAAATCATGCATTTGATTGAAAAAACATGCATGGTGTTTAACCTAAAATTAAATAATATTTAGGCATGCATAATTGAGAAATCATAAATCGGTTAAAACATAAGTACGAAATAATAAAAAAACAATTTTTTTTTCAATAATCATGCATGTGGTTTAAATAAATAGCACACGTTTATACATGGATATGAAACCTATAAGTGTAATCTAAGCATGCATATTGAACATAAAATTTCGAATATTGTGTATAACAAATTGTATCAAATTTTGAACACATATTTCAACAAAATAAATAAATAGAGCATGCATTATTCAAGAAATAGAGTATACTACGAAAAAACTTTTGTAAATTAATAATTAATACTAATATAACTAATTGAACAATAAAAGTATGCCTTTGAGTATATACATTCGGATATTTCAAAACAAATAGAGCATGCATATTAATAACAATAAAAACAAAACATGAATTTTTAAAAAATTTAAAAAATTAATAATTAATTATTAACATACGAAAAAACATGAATTGGAGTATATATACATGCATTTGAGTATATGAACATGCATTTGTAAGTTAAAATAATTAAGAAAACATAACCTTGATGTAGAGAGAGGCGCGAAAAAAACAAATGTGGGGACTTAAAGGGTGGTAACCGGCGGCGGCGACGTCAGCGGACTGCGGACGGCGGCAGACGACGGATAAGAGTGGTCGGTGGCGACGGACGGTGGAAGGCGGCGGTGGAGTTCGAAGGGAGTGAGAGACAGAGAGAAGATCGAGGTAAAGGGAGGAGAAGGCCGGAGAGTTTTAGGGTTAAGAAATAAGGTGGAATTGAAAAAATCGCTAAGGGTCGGTTTTATATCAGGGCGTAGTCACGGTCTTAGTCACGGATAAATCCGTGACTAAACCCTTCGTAATCAACGAAATCAGCCACGCGGCATCAGCCGCCTTTGACCGATTTAGTCACGGTTTTATCCATGACTAAGACCGTGTCAAATTCAAATTTTGAATTTAGTCACGGTTCTAGTCACGGTTTTACCCGTGACTAGACCGGCGGCCCTGACACCTCTCCGGCTGCCAGACTGACAGGTTAGTCACGGCTGTATCCGTGACTAAGACCGTGACAACTTGAAATTTTTTAGTATAAATCATCTTTCTCCGGCCCACTACTGGACTGTAAAAAAAATGGATAATAGAGGTCCAATTGACTGGGATTCGATGTGTAGAGGTATGAAACGACTTAAGCTGATTACACAGCTTATGGAGCCGAAAACCGTGGAAGCATACGAGAGAATCAAGGAGTTGATGTCTAGACCCCTTGAAAGTTTTGGCGATTATAAAGATGAAGAATCCGACTCGTTGGGCAAGTCAAAAGCAAGAAATTTGTGTCGGATGCTTCAACGTGCACAAGAAGTTTCAGAGTATATGGACCCGATCAACGAAGAAGCTCGAATGAAAATTCAGGAGTTGTGGGCTAGGCCTCTTGAAAGTTTCCGATTGAGGAATGAATAATGTTAGTTAGGTTAATGTGATAAATAAATCTATGTTAGTTGTTTGATAAATAATATGTGACAATTTCATTGTGTGGTTTGTATTTATCTTTGAAATTTGATAAATAAATCTCTGTTAGTTGTTTATTAATATCTAAATTTATTATAATATTCACATTAGTAAAAGTAAATTACTTTTTTTTTAATTTTCAAATTTTGTTAATTTTCGAATAGACTTAGAATTATTAAAATTAATTTTCGAATTTCGAATTATTAAAAATTATTAAAATAAATTTTCGAATTTAGAAAAATCAAAAATAATATTTGAATTTTCGAATTTGAAATTACATGGATATAATATAGAGTAATTTCATATTTTGTATTGGGTAAATTTTAATTTTCAAACTTCGAATTGTGAAAAATTTTATTTTGAATTTATAATATGGATATAAAAAACTTGTTGTGGTTGAATTAATATGGAGTAATTTTTTGTTCATAAATAATAATGATAAAGATAGAAAAAAATTCAAATATTGTTGGAGTAATATAATGATGAAGAAATCTGCACAAATATTAGAAGTCAATAAAATTGAAATTACAACAGCACAATTATTCGCTATCAGAATCGTCATTTTCTACATATACAGTATCTTCTTCTGTATCTGAACCGTCTATCCATTCACCTTCTTCCTGATATTGAGCGTTTTGTTGTGCTACATACATTTCCTCAATTTCGCGCTCAGATGGAATGGTTGGGTCCGGAAGGTGCGTTTCTGGCATGACTTCAACACGTCCGCCATTTGGATCACTTAATTGGATGTCATAGTTGACCGTCTCAACAATAAGCGGAGGTTGGAAAAATTGTTGCTGAAAAGCATCTAGATCAACGTCCTTGTGTTGAGTTTGTGATTTTATTTTGTTCGGACGGACAGGACATGCACACACCCAAGGATTCTGTGTCCGCCTTGTTGAAGGATATTCTGCATAATAAATCTGCGCTGCTTGTTGGGCGAGTATGAAAGGCTCATTTTTCGGGTACACACGAGACTGGTTGACGTCAATCATATTATACTTCAGATTTTTGCGCACGCCACGTGTGGGGTCGACCCATGTGCAACGGAACAGAACGCATGTCAATTTTTTCGCACCAGAAGGCATCTCAAGTTCCAGAATCTCCTGCAAGACACCAAAAAAATTGGTTTCCGAGTTATCATAACCGATGGTCGGGACACATAACCCGATGTTCGTTGTTGGTCGGCCCTCTCCGTAATCGGCTGTGTGATATGTGTAACCGTTTATAACATATTGCCGCCACACTTTGGCACTGGCACTAGGGCCCCACGCTAATGATACTAACAAAGGGTCGACAATCCCACGACTATTGATCTGTAAATAGAAACATGATAATAACATTAGGTAAATATTGAAAAATCTTACTTAATAATATATATATATAATTAATGTGTGTGTATATATATACCTGATACTTGTACCAATTTACAAAATCAGAGTCTACCAATGCATCAATTTGATTCTCAGGAAAGGCTGATAAAGAAGCTCTGAATTCACTGTGAATTCAAAAATAAAAAAATTATAAATTAACTACAAATTTAATTGATAAGTATTACAATTATAACTACAAATTTAACTTACTGATAAAACGGTGAGATTTCTGGACAATTCATGAGGATATAAGTATGTGCAATTTGCAATTCCCCACCCACGATGTATCGTTGTGTCGCAGCACCTTTACCTCTGCCTGGGTAATTGAAGATGGAAACTACATTTTCATATAAATCCTCGCCAATGTCATCGTTCCGGGCAGGTCTCTTCCTTCTGGTGATGACGTCACGCTCGAAGTAAAAAGACGAGAACGTTGAGATTTCTTGTTGAAGATACGCTTGACAAATTGAAGCCTCAACGTGTGCCTTGTTGGTCACTTTCTTTTTCAGCTCTCCTAGAAATCTGCAATAATGCAATATAACAACGGTACACATGTTAACAGTTATTGTGAAATAAATATTCTTAATTTAAATGAAATTGTTACTAACCTTTCAAATCTGTACATCCAGCGATAGAAGACGGGCCCAGCAGTCAAAGCCTCATACGGAAGATGTATTATAAGATGTTCCATTGTATCGAAAAACGATGGAGGCATTATTTTTTCTAGATTACACATCAGAATGGGAACAGACTCTTGTAGTCTCCGGAAGGATGCCGCATCCAAAACGCTGGAACATATCGATTGAAACAACAAACTGATTTCAGTAATGCAGGACCATACGTGTTCAGGAAGCATCTCTTTTAGTGCAATTGGTAGAAGTCTTTGCATTATTACATGAGCATCGTGAGTTTTCATGTTCGTCGTCGTGGTAAGTTTGTTCATGTCTACGCATCTAGACAAGTTGGAGCAGTAGCCATCTGGAAACTTCTGAGACGCAAGCCATTGTAATATTGCTGCCTTTTGTGGTTCTGTGACCTGGTAGACTGCTTTTGGAACTTCCTTGCCCTGATATTCTAGATCAACAGAAAGTTCGGGTCTATCACACCAAATAGTCATATCTTTCCTAGCTGCAAGACCGTCTTTAGTTTTGCCTTTCAAATCCATCACCGTGTTAAATATATTGTCAAAGACGTTCTTCTCAGTGTGCATGACATCTAAATTGTGACGGATGAGAAGGTCTTTCCAATAAGGCAACTCCCAGAATATGCTCCTCTTTGTCCACTTATGGGTATCACAATACCCATATGGCTCTTGGTTTGGCTCTTCCATAGCCGTAGGAAAACGTCGAACCCGGTTATAAATTTCTTCACCGGTCAATCTCGGGGGTGGGCTCTCTCGTACCGCTCTGCCTCTAATGAAAGACTTCTTGTCCTTTCGATATCGGTGCCTTTCCGGGAGAAACTTGCGGTGACAATCAAAGTAACTTCCTTTTTTGCTGTAACTAAGCCAGTTGGCACCTGATTTCTCCATGCATATCGGACATCCCATCAAACCGTGTGTGCTCCATCCCGAAAGCATGCCATAGGCAGGGAAGTCGCTAATGGTCCAAATGATGGCAGCTTTCATGATAAACATTTTATCTGATGAAACATCCCAACGGCCCACAGTTCTTTCATCTCCTCGATAAGGGGTTGGAGATAAATGTCTATCTTTCGCCCAGGATCCTTGGAACCCGGACAAATTAAAGACAAAAATATGAAATGACTTTTCATGCACATGTCGGGAGGGAGATTGTAAGGAGTTAACATGACCGGCCAACATGAATAGTTCTTGCCAAACCTGCCAAAAGGAGCAAATCCATCTGAGCACAATCCCAGCCGCACATTTCGTGGCTCCATAGCAAACTGAGGATGACAGCGGTCAAAGTGTCTCCAGGCTTCACAGTCCGAAGGGTGAGCCATCATACCCTCGTTGGTTTCGTGCTCAACATGCCATGTCATGTGTTTCGCAGTAGCAGTCGAAGCGTACATCCTCTGCAGTCGAGGAGCTATTGGGAGGTAATACAGTTTAGACAGTGCAGACCTATGTCGTGGTTTCTTTTTACCTTGACGAACAGGTTTGTATCTGTCTCCACCACAGAACTTGCAGAACTCAAGTGCCTCATCCTCCTTCCAGAACAACATACATCCTTCCAGGCACGCATCAATTTCAACACAAGGTAGCCCCAACTTAGACATTAACTGCTTCATGTGGTAATATGAATCCGGAAGGGTATGATCTCGCGGTAGCATCCCTCCTACTGACTGCAAGACTCTATTCATGCAAGTTTCAGGGAGACTGTATTCGGCTTTTATGTTCATGAATTCAGTAACGGCGGATAGCTGAGAGTATCCCTCACAATCAGCATACAGAGGTTGGTCGGCAGCTTTTAGAACATCCTGAAATCTCTCAGCCAAACCTTCATCCACATAAGGTTGATAAAATGTCGGATTTTCATCCGCATCTGGTTGATACGAGGTTGAGGCTTCAGGGGGGTCGTTAGGTGGTTGTGGGGGGTTGAACTGAGACATCGGTACACCGTATGCGTCATATACCATTTGTTGGTCCCACCTCATTTCAGCACGGTCTCCCCACGCACTCATCTCTGGAGGGACGTAACGAGACGAACCTACCGTTTGTGGTATAACAGATGGATCCAAAGGTTCGCCGTGAGAAGTCCAATTATAATAATTGGGAACAAAACCAACCGCGTACAAATCATACTCAACTTCGTGTGGGTCTTTAAATTTGAGATTTTTACACTTTGAACATGGACATCTTATTTTATCACCACTCATATAAGCCGGATGTTCAAGTGCAAATTCAATAAATTCCCTATCTCCCTCGAGAAAATTTGATTGCATTCCGTACAATACCGCATCTTTATCATACATCCAACTTCTATTTTGTTTATACATTATGCCTGAATATTATAATAAAAAAGTATACACGTTCAAAACGAAGGTTATTAATGTAACAATAATACTAACAAATTTTAAGTAAGTTATTTCACTAAATAATCAACTAACTAATTTTCACTAAATTAAATGAAATGTACACAATTCACAACAATAATTCACAAAATATAAGTAATTACCTAATACTTAAATTTAACTAATATTACAAAAAATTTAAGTAATTTATTAACACTACATTTAAATTAAACATACGTTTAACTAAATTTAACTAATTCATTTAGTTAAATTTAACTAAATTTAACTAGTTCATTCCGTCCCCTTTTAATGCATCACTACATTTAAACCTACGTTTAGCTAACTAATATAACATAATTAACACATCACTAGCTACGTTTAAACCTACGTTTAGCTAACGAATTTTAATTAAATTATTTTTGTAAACCTACATTTAAACCTACACTAAATTAATACGTTAATGACATTTAATGTTATTAGTACTACACAATTAACAATTCCAATTCACTAAATTAAATAATATGACCAAATTAAACCCAATAATTTGAACATGTATATAAGGTCATTTGAATTAATAAATAATACACAATTACAATAACAATTCACAATACACTTAATTAACACATTACTAACGTACGTTTAACTAACTAATTTCACTTAACATAAAGATCACTACGTTTAAAACTACGTTTAGCTAACTAATTTTAATTAAATTATTTTATAAACCTAACAGATTAACTAATTTTATGACATTACTACGCTTACAGTTGAATATGTTGTTAATTAATTAACAACATCACTAATTTAATAGTTTTAATAATTTAAATTGAACCAACTAATTCTAAATAAAAATAATAATTCAAATAACATACCTTAACTGCATAAATGGGGAAAATGATAGAAGACAGACTACATCCTTCGATCTTTCAAACAGATACTGTATATACTGGGAATGAATTGGTGTGGTTCTGTTGAATGAATGAGCTGCTCCTACATATATAAAAAATTTAGTCACGGACTTAGTCACGGATTTGTCCGTCACTAAGCAAAACCGTGTCCATTACGCGTCCGATCCGTGTTAATGACGTGTAAATGACGTGTTAATCAAAGTAGTCACGGACATAGTCACGGACGTGGCCGTGACTAAAGTTATCCGTACATAATACCGTTGCGGATTGATTTATGGGAGATGCAAAATTAATTTTTAAATTTAGTCACGGCTGTAGTCACGGATGTGGCCGTGACTATGCCGCCGGAGTAAAACAAGCCAGGCCGGAAAATCAAACGGGCAATCGGAGGATGTTAGTCACGGACAAAAATCCGTGACTACGTGTAGTCACGGCTGTAGTCACGGTAAAATCCGTGACTAATTTTTTTTTAATTTCCGTGACTAGTCCGTGACTAGACCGTGACTAGGCTAGTCACGGACCAAATCCGTGACTACGGTCCGTGACTAAACGAGTGTTTTTTTGTAGTGATATATGGCAGTGAGGTTTTATGTAGATTCTTCATCCATTAGATCCTTCAAAGTTTTTATCACATTATTTAACCACATCAATCATTTTGATATGATGACATGGACATCATTTTCTAATGGTGAAGTTTATACTATCGTATATAATCTAGACAAGACAGAGCTACAAAGTAATATTACAAGAGGAGTAGCTTGTGTGTTAATATAGCACTTTGTTCATCCAAACTTTTCCGGTGTGGGACGTTTAACACCCCCCTCACGATCAGACATTTCATCTGAATCGTTCTATCATTCATATTTTTTCATTGATCCATTTTTTCATCTGGCCGTAATTGTCATTTTTTATATAATTGTGTCATCATTCTTCATAAGGGACCCCACACCATGGATCGATTTAGCTCTGATACCATGTTAAAATCTGGGGTTTCATCCTAAAAGGTTAACATGATAGGAGGAGTGGCCCATGTGTTAATATAGAACTTTGTTCGTCAAAACTTTTTCAGTGTGGGACATTTAACAGACCTCAGTTGGAGACGAAACAGAGAGAGTTTGATTGTGTTTGGGCATTAACGGTGAAATCGAAGACGGAGAAGTTGTGCGGTACTTAGAGAAGTCTGAAAGACCTTATTCGCGATGACACTGGAGAGGGAGAATGTGGCGGAAATGTCTAGGACTCTGGGTTGGCGAAGAAGTTTCTGAATAAGAGTTGTTAAAAAGACATGATATGTTTCTTTGTCAGAAATCGAGGAAAGGATCAATTCCGTTACGACTTATAAGAATATAATACTCATTATTTTTTTCGCTCATTCGCATTAGTTCTTTTTCTCATTCAATCAATCTCACACGACGCTTTTATTTTCATTTAGTTTAATCACTGAATTTAATTAATTCTTGATTCCCTTTTTCCATCCTTGTGAAGACGATACTCGTACTTACACCCTATATCACTATTTATTTTAAATGCGAGAAAACTCACATCAAGGGTAGTTCCGTCTGAACACATTCTTTTAGTCCTACGGAATTTTAAGGTCCTATTATTGCATTTTTGTCATGTCTTAGTCTTAATTAGGGAATTATCTCTAAGGAGAAATGCGCAGGTCCAGCCGGAGGGACGGGAGCTGCCGTCTGAACTTCGACGTTTGGGGCGGTTCCCGATGCAGTTTTTTGATAAAATGTTTTGAGAATGTTCCTCATCAAGTCTAGTTTATCCATACCAAATTTCAGCTCAAGTTTCGATTGAAAAGGCAGTCAAATCATTTTTTGAAGTTGACTGCTCCAAAATATACATATAAAAACACAGTCAACATCTAAAAATGATTTGACTGCCTTCCCGATAGAATTTTGAGCTCAAATTTGGTATGGATAAACTAGACTTGGTGAGCAACATGCTCAAAAAACTTTATCAAAAACTTCCACCGTTAACTCCCCCAAACATCAAAGTTCGGACAACAGCTCCCGTCCCTCCGGCTGGACCTGAGCATTTCTCTATCTCTAAGTACTTTAATTGTATATATTGACTTTTCTTTATGAACTAATTTAATTGCATCTAACCCACCTCAGGTGGTACTCACAATGTCATTAATATAGTAAAATAACATTATCTTAAGCAATGCTTGATATAGTTATAAAAAACACTTTTACGCTTTTTTAGTTTTTACTTTGAAAAGGCCGAATTTATGTTTTTTCAAACAAAAACTTATGTTAGCCTTAAGTACCTTAAGCTAAAAGTTGGATGTTGTATTTATTAGGATACTTAAGTGAACTTAGGTCAATTGTAAAAAAAAAAAAGTGATGTGAGGCCACGTAATTCAAAAAAATGTGCGTGCTAGATACCAATCTCTAACATTACCTTTTCCGTCAAAGACTTTCTTCTTCATGCCTTCTTGAGCAATGGATCTACGGGGGAAACTCACTTGTTCCATGACTTAATTATGGGACTACTCGACTTACCTACAGCTAGTCAATCAGCCAAGGTCTCAACGAGGTCAGATATGAAGAAGAAGAAGAAATGAAAAGTAGTATGGGTTGGAAGGGTTGTTTGTCCACAAATGGACGTCGACTTCTCCAAATAACCAACTCGTTGTAATAGCAACCGAACAAGCTCATCGATGCCGGCTAGCTACCAATGCAGCAAGGCTGTAAGACAATAATTATTTAGTACGTGTTGATTGAGGTTTATTTTTCATGATTCAAAGGTCCAACACAGTCTTTTGCCATTCGTCCGAATTCCTTGGTAAGTATATATATATGGCGTAAAATGCATAAACAGTAACTTAACCATTAGTAATGTTGCATTTTAGTATCTTATGTCTTTAATGAAGTAAATCAGTACCTTAACTACGTTTAAATGTTGCAACCGGCGGTACATACGATTCGATCAATATTCTAGCAAAAAAAAACGCCACATGTCAAACAAAAATCCACATCATTAAATTTGAATCATCATTATTATCCATGTCATTAGTGATGAGAAAGTTGTGAAAAAAATTAAAAAACAAAAGAAAACGCCACTGAGGTTCTAACCTGCGCTGCAAGGGCAAAATCCCCTACTACCAAACGGCAACCACTAGACCACCAGAACGATTGTGTAGAATTGGGAAACAAATGGTATACATAGCAATATCGAGGTATATATATCTTTTATGATTTATGATTCATACATTTATATTAATTATAAAAGTAATTGTCAAAGATGGGAGTAAAACAATAGGAGCTATTCCAAAATAAGAGTTGTTAGTGATTTATTCCTTAAATAGGAGTTATTCATTAACTGGCCCGTTACTTTTACCAATTATACCCCTTTTATAAATTAATTTACTTTTATCTTGTCAGATTCTATCTCACACATCTTCTGATCCACTTCCTATTCTTTTCATCTCACTCTTCCTCTCTCCTCTAGTATTTTCTCATCCACTTCCAGATCTGATTTTTCTCACTTCTCCATTTACAATCGGGCGGATAACAAAGACTAGAATGGTGAATTTCTTCCTCCAACTCTAGCAACCAGTAGACGGCGGCGTTCATCACAGGTTAGTTTTAATCTCCTGCTCCTCTTCATTCTTCTTCTTCCACAGTTCCACCTCCTCCTCTTCTTCCCCCTTCTTCTTTTCTTTTCTTTTCTTTTAATTCATAGGCCGTGGAGCCTTTTGTTTTTATGTAGCCTGAAGTACTGAAAGGCTTCCTACTTGATTAGGACAAATTGATTTTTTTTGCTTTAATTTTCTTGTTTCTTCGCCGATCTGTTTTTATGATTTGTGATTGATTTTTCGTTTTCTCTTTCACTTTTCTTTTGGTTTTTGTTCTTTTGACATTTTTTTAAAGAGTGAAATTCAATTTACATATGACAATATAGAATTTTATTTTTTACATTTGATTTCAATCAATATTTTTGTACTTTTTGAGATTATTTTGTGGCTTGAATATGACATTGCCATAATTGCCATTTTAAAATATTTTTATGGTATTGACGCTTTATGCCATTTTTATGTGAAAAAAATGCTAATAATGCCATGTTATTTTAGGTGAAAATATTAAGTTGACGCTTAATGCCATTTTTATGACAAAAACTACTTTTAGATGGCAAAAACAATGCAATTAATGTCATGTTTATATATATATATATAAGATGTTATTTTTGCAAACAGTGTCATTTTGTATGGCACTAACTCCATAGAAATGACAATATTATTTCTTTGTGACACTAAAAATGTCATAAAATTTTATAACATTCAAATGCCAAAATGACAAAATTTTAAATGCTCTATGTAAAAAATAAATCTCATTAAAATGGTATTTAAATGGTTACATGACATTTTAAAACATGTTTTCTAGATCTAAGGTTGGTGGTGGTGCTACAAGATGTGTGGACCAAATTAAACGAGGAAGCAATAGCACAAATCCGGAGGTGGTGATGCAGATGGTGGCGACTAGTGGCGGAGGAACTGGAAACTGTGACGCCGCCAGAGGTAGCTGTAGTGATTGAGATTGCAGCTTCAGCGGCGCCGGACGGCGATTGGCGGCGGTTGGCGGCACCGCTCAACGTAGGTCATCGGCGGCGGTCAACGGAGGTCGGCAGTTGTCAACGGTGGTCGGCGGAGGCGGCTGGTGTCAGGTGCTGGGTGGTACTGCGGGCAGCAACTTGTGACTGGGGTGAGTGTGAGGGAAACGAACAATTGTACTGCTTTAGTTTATTGTTGTATTTTCTATTCTTAATAAATAAAGTAGCGCATTCATTAAGGAGGGTAATTTTGTCAATCCAATTATTTTTACTCCTATGAAAGTATACGGATTACATAACTCCTAGTTTTGAACTTCTGTTATGATTCATACATTTATATTAATTATAATAACATAAATATTAGAGATATTACCTGAAATAGGACTAAACAAGTTTGCAAATTCCAAAATAGGACTTCCATGTTTTTATTCTCAAAATAGGACTTATTACTGCCATGTTTTGGCAGTAGCAGACTTCAAACATGGCAATATTTTCTAAACTTGGCAGTAATTAGTCCTATTTTGGGAATAAAAACATGGCAGTCCTATTTTGGAATTTTCAAACTTTTTAGTCCTATTTCGGGAACTTTCCCAAAATATTATAAATATATTATATACGAGAGTATATTTACCTTGTAAATACATAATATATATATCATTTTTTCACTATATATATATATATGTTACTTAAAATATTTTTATTAAAATATTATTTTTCACATTTTTTAGTCTAAAAACCCCAATTGTTGAACCTTTAGACAATTTTCATAATTTTCTTTCATAATTTCTCAGAAATAATAAAAGTATAAATTCATAATTCTTTAATCTGTCATATAACACCAATATTGTATATATAAAGTTTAAAAAATGTTTGAAGTTTCAACAGTTGGAGTCCTTAGACTAAATTTGTGAAAAATAATATTTTAACAAAAATATTTAAAGTAACATATATAATAGAGTGAAAAAAATATATAATGCATTACATTATACCTATATTGCATATATAAAGTTAAAAAGAAAATGTCAGGAGTTTCAACAATTGGAGCTCTTAGACTAAAAACTGTGACAAATAATATTTTAACAAACATATTTAAAGTAACATATATATAATAGGGTGAATAATATATATATTACGTATTTATCGTGTAAAAGATAGACTCTTATATAATATATTTACTAGACGAAGTACCCGTGCGATGCACGGGGTATATCTAGAATTGAATAGCCAGTAATTTATGTAAAATTATGTTTTATGATGGTATATAATGTGTAATTTTTCATATAAAAAAAGACGATAGGATTTATATGATGTAACTTTTATTATATACGTTGAAGTAGCTATAAGAAAATAAAATTTTGGATCGTATCATAAATTGAAAAGTAAAATAGAAATAAATGATACTCCGTAATATATATAAAAAGCTCTACGAGACAATTAAATAACTTGGTAGTATAATTGTTAGTGAGTGTCATGAAACTTTAATTTATATATACGTAGTAAATAGAACAATCATATATGCTGACGATGTTAAAAAACGGTTCATAAAATTTATGAACTTTGTTGGGATATATTATCCCGGTCTGTTACTGTTCAGGAGCCCAAGACATTATCCAGTACGGAGCCCGAGCAGCTAGGCCCATTTCGGCCCATCCGGCCCACTTTGATCACCAGGCCCGATATCGGCCCGTTTGGCCCATTAGGGTGGAGAGCCCCTTCTCTCCTTCCCCTATAAATACGGAGCTTAGCCTCCATGTAAAGGAGGCGGGGTTAGATCCCTTCTTCTTCTTCTCCCTCCTTAGTTAGCTTACAAGACTCCATTAATGGGAGCTCAAAATGTACTATGTAATGGTGAGGAGAGTTCTAATGAGAAAGAGAGGGCTTGGACATTAGCCTAAAAAGTCCCGTGGTTTTCTCCCTTTCGGGTTTCCACGTAAAAACTGAGTGTTCATACATATATTTTCTATATCGTTTGGGATTAAACTCAACACTGGCGCCGTCTGTGGGAATCTGTCCAAAAAGATTCATGTATTTCTACTGTTCTTGAGTTTCTACTGAGTTTCTACAAAAAATTCATACGAGTAGACTGATTCCAACAAAGAAAAAGCATTCTGGAAAGCAAAATAGGAGGAAGAAGATTCTGGGAACGAGGAAGAAAATTTCTGAGAAAATGATTCTGGAAAATTGCAGATCTGGGATGGAACTGCCAGAGCTGCCGGAGCCGCCGGAATCGCCGGAACCGCCGTCATCATTCCCGCCGCCACGAAACCTTGGGCGAGTGTACGCGCGCTGGATGGAGCTCGCGGCAGCGCTCCATTTGTTGATCCCGGCTTCTGGTGAAACGCCGCCTGCAACGGAGTCGCTCGTGGCCAGCATCTGGTTTCACCGACCACCGCCTGAGTCGTCACACCACCTGGTCAGCCGCGGCTCGAACCTCCACCGCCCATCCTGTTCTGTCGACGCGACGCGAGGACCCGCCAACTGGGAGTTCTTTGATCTCTGCCATTAACGGGGATTTGGAGCTCGGGGAGGGTACTCTCAAAGCTCGAGTAGCAGACCTCCCACCGAACCAGACCATGTGGTCATCCTTGCGTCTGTACCGCCGTCATTTGTCCTTGGGTTGGGAGCCGGAGTTTCAGCCAGCTTTCCTAAGGTGCGGGGTGTTGCAGAATCGCTCAAGAGCCTTGGTCCTCATAAGGCCACGTGAGTAGGATGAATGGTGGCGGATGGATAAGTTTGGGAGCATCTTGACTAATTCCAGAAATTCCAACTGGCCGAACATCTATTCTTAGAGCTAAGTGCTCTTACTCCTGCTCTTTAGTTAAAATGCTACTCGTATGATTGTTAGTTAAAATGCTTCGTACTAGTATTGTTATTGGTTAAAATATTTTATCACCATTATTTAATTGGGAGCAAATACCCCAAAATTAAATAATGCCGAGCGACGCTCTTGTGATAATTAGTTTTCACCGTCATTTAAATTTAATGACTGGTTTTTGTGGGCCCGACAGCCCGCTCCCGATCGGCTTTAATTAGCGAGCGGAACATACCTGAATGGCCTTTGATAGGATAATATCATTGCTATTATTACTACCCGTACATCACTATTATTTATTAGGGATAAAAATGTCCCGAATTAAATGATGCGGAGCGAAGCTCTAGTGATAGTTAGTTCGGCCAACATTTTATTAAATGTTTAATTGCTTGTGGGCCCGTTGGCCCACTCTCGATCAGCTTGATTAAGCGGTCTGAGCGTCTCCAAAAGGGCGATGCCCCAACGACGCATTTTAATTTGAGGGTTGCACGTTAGTCCGCACGGCACTACGTGCCCGATCGACGACCGTACCCCAGAACCATCCGCGCCGCTAGGCGCGAAGTGACTATTGCCAAACGTGGCCTATGGTTCCCGAGGGCACCAAAGCGCTCAACCTCGTTTTTTCGAGGGCAGTGCGACCAACTTGGGTCTGAGTTTTTCAAACTCACAGACCAGTGATTATCTCTATGTGACGTTCGGCGGGCTGCTAATTGGCCCCGCCGCGAGCTGCTACGTCCATTAACCCCGCACGATGAGCCGGGCCGAGGGTCACGATGACCCATAGGCCGGTAATCGTGGATGTTAAAGAGAAAGCCATGCACATGGTTATGTGTGCATATTTATTGTCGGGCCGTGCGGCCCGTTACCATGTTAGTTACGCAGCTGAAGCCACTCGACGTGATCGAGCGAAATGACTAAAAGACGCTCGACCTGAGTCTCAAAGGCGTTCAGGGCCAGCTAAAGAGGAGACCATCACGGCTGAAAGCCGAGAGATGAGCATCTCCACCCAGAGGCCGAGGGCCTAGAGGAGACCACCACAGTTGAGAACTGTGGGACAAGCATCTCCACGCCAGAGACCGATGGCCTAGGAAGAACACCTAGAGGCCGAGGGTCTAGAGGCGAATGCCATGACAGAGAACCGTGAGACGATCACCCGTCATTCAGAGGCCGAGGGCCTAGAAGAGATCGTCACGGCCGAGGGCCGTCTGGCGCCATCATTACATCATGACCGGCCTCTCGGCACGGCGTGTTTATCTTTTGAAGACCGGCCTCGTCTCCGCGCTGCGCGGATGAGGACCGTTGCTTGATTTTAGGTCGGCCTCTCATTGTCGACATCATTATATCACGACCGGCCTCTCGGCACGGCATGATTATCTTATTTGAAGACCGGCCTCGTCCCCGCGATGCACGGATGAGGACCGTTGCTTGATTTCAGATCGGTCTCCCGTTGCCGACATCATTATATCATGACCGGCCTCTCGGCTCGGCGTGTTTATCTTTTGAAGACCGGCCTCATCCCCGCACTGCGCAGATGAGAGCCGTTGCTGGATTGCAGGTCGGCCCCTCAGTGCCGACACTATCACATCATGTTCGGCCTCTCATCGCCGACATCATCATACCACGACCGGCCTCTCGGCTCGGCGTGCTTATCTTTTGAAGACCGGCCTCGTCCCCGCCACATCGCGGACGAGGACCGTTGTTTGATTCTTTCAGGTCGGCCTCTCACTGCCGACACTCTCATGTTATGTTCGGCCTCTCGGCACGACATATTTATCTTTTGAAGACCGGTTTCATCCCCGCGCTGCGTGGATGAGAGCCGTTGCTCGGATATATCGGCCTGACCGGACACTATTGCCATCTCCTTATCAGGACCGACTGCTCAGCGACATTGTGATCATTGTTTGTCGGCTCCCAATGCCGACCCTCTTGAGTTTGCGATCGGGCTCACGACTCCCCTCCAGGGGGTGACCATCGCATTCGCATGACGACCAGCTATTCTATCGCCTCGTCATTATATTCGTTCGCTATGCCACCACCATTATGTGTGACATCCCGTGATCCCTGCGAGTTTCTTGGATACCGAATGTCTTCTTCGATGTAGGAAGATTGGTAGGACCACGGACCAGGGACGGACAAAGAAGAGCTAGGGAATCTCGATGTAGATAAACCTGTTTCTCATTGTGATGTCTGCGGATACCGAACGTCTCCTCGAAGTAGGAACGCCGGTAGGACCAAGGACCAATGACGAACGAAGAATATAGATTGCCTCCCTCAAAAAAAAAAAAAAAAAAAAAAACAGAAAAGATGGGGAGAAGAGGAGGGTAGCTCCTATGCGGAAGGGAATCTTGCCCGGGCGTGCCAGATCTTCCCCCACTGCCGAAGACGAACGCCTCTCGATGTAGAGGTTAGTAGAGACGCGGAGGGGGCTAGACGAACCAAGGGAGCTTGTCAAGATAAACCTGTTTATCCCACAAATGACCATGGATCGATGGACGTGGGATAACAAAGTCGGGAACCCGTGAGGGTAAACCTGTTCGATCCTGCGAGTTCCTTGGGTACCGAACGCTTTCTTCGAAGCAAGAGACGTCGGTAAGACTAAAAGGACCACGGACGAACGAAAAAAGGGGGAATCTCGATGTAGATAAACCTGTTCCTCCTTGCGAGTTTCAAGGATACCGGACATCCTTCGAAGTAAGGACGCCGGTAGGACCAAGAACCAAGGACGAACGAAGACTAAAAGACTCCAAAAAAAAAAAAAAGATGCCAGAAGAGCACGGAGCAAAGAATGATTTTATCCCTCGGCGCTATTGGCCGGGAAGTACAAACTGAAAAACATATGTAAAGAATAATTACAAAACTTAAGTACGAAGAATGAAGTGGCCGACGACGATCGGCTAACATCAGGTTTTCTTTTGCCTTAGACGACGAATGCCAGCTCCCCAGATCAGACAGAGGGACGACGCCCAGGTCCACCCTTCCTCCCAGGATGAAGTCCTGACAGACGATCGGCTTCTCATAGCCAGCCAAGACGGATCGTGCCTGGCTTCACGGTTCGGCTCGCCCATTCCCTCCAGGATGGCGACGAACGTCTTATGCAGTACGATCGGCCCCTCAGCGCCATCGTACCCAACTCACGTTCAGCTCGTCCATCCCTTCCAGGATGGCGACGAACGTCTTATGCAGTACGATCGGCCCCTCAGCGCCATCGTACCCAGCTCACGTTCAGCTCGTCCATCCCTTCCAGGGTGGCGACGAACGTCTTATGCATCACGATCAGCGCCCCAGCGCCATCATGTCTCTTTCACGTTCGGATCGCCCCATTCCCTCCAGGATGGCGACGAACGTCTTATGCAGTACGATCGGCCCCTCAGCGCCATCGTACCCAGCTCACGTTCAGCTCGTCCATCCCTTCCAGGGTGGCGACGAACGTCTTATGCATCATGATCGGCTTCTCAGCGCCATCGTGTCTCTTTCACGTTCGGATCGTCCATCCCTTCCAGGGTGGCGACGAACGTCTTATGCATCACGATCGGCTTCTCAGCGCCATCGTGTCTCTTTCACGTTCGGATCGTCCATCCCTTCCAGGGTGGCGACGAACGTCTTATGCATCACGATCGGCTTCTCAGCGCCATCGTGTCTCTTTCACGTTCGGATCGCCCCATTCCCTCCAGGATGGCGACGAACGTCTTATGCAGAACGATCGGCCCCTCAGCGCCATCGTGTCCAGATTCACGGTTCGGCTTGCCCATTCCCCCCAGGATGGCGACGACCGTCTTATGCAGTACGATCGGCCCCTCAGCGCCATCGTACCCAGCTCACGTTCAGCTCGTCCATCCCTTCCAGGGTGGCGACGAACGTCTTATGCATCACGATCAGCGCCCTAGCGCCATCGTGTCTCTTTCACGTTCGGATCGCCCCATTCCCTCCAGGATGGCGACGAACGTCTTATGCAGTACGATCGGCCCCTCAACGCCATCGTACCCAGCTCACGTTCAGCTCGTCCATCCCTTCCAGGGTGGCGACGAACGTCTTATGCATCACGATCGGCTTCTCAGCGCCATCGTGTCTCTTTCACGTTAGGGTCGCCCATCCCTTCCAGGATGGCGACGAACGTCTCTTATGCAGCACGATCAGCGCCCCAGCGCCATCGTGTCTGGCTCACGTTAGGGTCGCCCATCCCTTCCAGGATGGCGACGAATGTCTCTTATGCAGCACGATCAGCGCCCCAGCGCCATCGTGTCTGGCTCACGTTAGGGTCGCCCATCCCTTCCAGGATGGCGACGAACGTCTCTTATGCAGCACGATCAGCGCCCCAGCGCCATCGTGTCTGGCTCACGTTAGGGTCGCCCATCCCTTCCAGGATGGCGACGAACGTCTCTTATGCAGCACGATCAGCGCCCCAGCGCCATCGTGTCTGGCTCACGTTCGGGTCGCCCACTCCTTCCAGGATGGCGGCGAACGTCTCTTATGCAGCATAATTGGCCCCTCGGCGGCATCATGTCTAGTCCATCTTCGGCTCCGCCCATGCCATCCCGGATGGGGGACCCGTCTTGTGCAGCACGTATGCCTCTCGGCGCTGACATGCTCGAGTTCTCGTTGAGAGCTACCGCTCCTATCACATCTTGCATTCCCTCTCTCATACATTGCACCCATACATTACATGCATTCATGCATCATACCTCATACATTCATACATACACACGTGCATCATCTTTTGACAGTACCGCGACGTCGTTTTATAGATGCATGGACCTCTAAGCTTCTCTGATTGGAAAGCTCGAGTCAGAGTCCTCTACTCTCGCCTGATGCATTCAGGGGGAGCGTGCCCGTGGAGGAGCACCCTTCGCCCGACCCCGTCGGGAAGGGGGGTGCCTCACCGGCAGATTACGTTCAGGAGTGTGGACATCCACTCATATATTATGATTATTCGAAGACACAGGTTCCCTCTAGGCAGAGGTAAAGCGCAGGCAAGAAGATATTTTCTCGAGCAGATTCGCACACTCACTACTCAAGAAACTGGGGGACTTGTGTTGGGATATATTATCCCGGTCTGTTACTGTTCAGGAGCCCAAGACATTATCCAGTACGGAGCCCGAGCAGCTAGGCCCATTTCGGCCCATCCGGCCCACTTTGATCACCAGGCCCGATATCGGCCCGTTTGGCCCATTAGGGTGGAGAGCCCCTTCTCTCCTTCCCCTATAAATACGGAGCTTAGCCTCCATGTAAAGGAGGCGGGGCTAGATCCCTTCTTCTTCTTCTCCCTCCTTAGTTAGCTTACAAGACTCCATTAATGGGAGCTCAAAATGTACTATGTAATGGTGAGGAGAGTTCTAATGAGAAAGAGAGAGCTTGGACATTAGCCTAAAAAGTCCCGTGGTTTTCTCCCTTTCGGGTTTCCACGTAAAAACTGAGTGTTCATACATATATTTTCTATATCGTGTGGGATTAAACTCAACAAACTTTATAGATCATATTATTGATGGTGTAAATAGTACGATCCTCATCATCACATATAAGAATCTTCATCTCACTCATTGAGATGACCCTTGACGTGACAACATACAATTGACTATACACAAAGACATGTCTCGCAAAATATATTTCCACTTCATGTAGAGATTGTCCTTATCTTTTGTTTATTATCATGTCAAATGAAACAACGATTGAGAAATGCTTGTGTCGATATTTGCAAGGAATTATGCTATCTGACGGCACCAATGATAGTCATTGAATAAGAGTGAAATGATAAATTAATAATTAATTAAGTTCTTATTATAAATGTATTGAAATTCTCTTTTAACGTGTGTGGTATCCATATATGATATGCGTGAAATACTCTTTCATTAAATTAACGGAAAATCTATAAAATCAGTCCAAAATATCTTTTAATATGAGATTAAACCCATTACCATTTCATGAGGGGGTGCATATATATATTATATTCTAACATTTCACATTAATTCATTTCCGTTCCTTTCCACTTCCAACATAAACATTCTGTATTGAATATTATTTAATCAATCAACAGCTCAATACATGCATAAGATGGAAATAAATGCTCCATTCTAAATTACTTTGGATCTACACTCTTGGGCAGGATGCATATATATTCTAGTGTTCTACATTAGTTTCACACTAATTCCCTATTATGACATTAGTTTGGGTGGGTTTCCCCCAATAGTTGCCCAAACTTTGTTACCTTATATTTCCTCGGTTCATAACTAAATAAGCGCGCAAGATGTTGAATTTTACACTACTCACATGTTCTAACGCGTATAATGCATTTGTTTATTACCTAAAATTGGGTGGTGTCAAATATTCACTTACCCGCCAGTTTATATAAAATTGAATAAGCATTAATATGATCAATTCAATTGAATTTTAGAATGAAAATAATTACCTTTAAGGTTCCAATTTTTCAGCTTTGTACGTAGTATATATGTATGGTAAGAAAAACAATTTCATTTTTTGAAAAAAGAAAACAATAAGCGGCTGATTTTATTTGGAAGGATAGGCGGCTGAATGCACGGAGCATTATAACTTTATTTACTAACGTACACCTAACTTATTTAATCATCAAATTTTCTTTTTTCATTACTTTCTTATTTTATCCATATTTTGGGCGGGATTTTTCCCTCCAGTTGTGGTGCAACGACTGTTACTTTATATTATATAAAGATATATGGTGATATTGCTATGTATACCATTTGTTTCCCAATTGTAAACAAGAGAGTTAGTGGTCCAACAGATGGAGTTTGTAGACTCCAACTAAGCTACATATATTAACAAAAAATGTGACAAATAATATTTTAATAAAAATATTTAAAGTAACGTACATATATACGTAGTATATAATAGAGTGAAAATATTATATTATATATATTAAGTATTTACGGTGTAAAAGATACTCCCGCAAATAATATTTTTATATTATTAATTCATATAAATGTGTGAATCATAAAAGCTAGATATACCACGATATTGCTATGTATATCGTTTGTTTTCCAGATGAGGAAAAGAGTGTTACTGGCCCGATGGTAACCTTATGAGTGTAGGAGATTTTTGCCCCTATAAAGCGCGTTCGAATCTTAGTGGCGTTTTCCTGTATTTTTTTTTTTTTCACAATTTTCTCTATCACTAATGACATGGATAATCACTAATGACATTTATAATAATGATGATTCAGATTTAATGACATGGATTTCTGACGGACATGTGGCATTTTTTGGCTGGAATATTGATTGGTACCACCGGTTGCAACATTTAAACGTAGTTGAGGTGCTGATTTGCTTTATTAAAGACTTAACATACTAAAATGCAACATTACCAATAATTAATGTAATGTTTATGTATTTTACTCTAAGTATATGGTTTAATAAGTGTTTAAGGCAATAAAGAAGCAAGAGCTAACAAGTACTTAGAACAAAGTGGATCCAATTCTATTGAGGTCTATAGAACGATTACAACAATTATGTCGAGCGGCGCTCCGAGCCTCTAGATTAGTCGAATGCTACAAGAGAAACTAGAGAAAAGTCTAATGCTTGAGGATACAAAGTTGTCAACCTTTTCCAATAAAATAAATGTTGGTATTCATACTACAAGTGAGTAGGTGGAGGGGGTGACGTGACCGACCCTGAATGGATGAACCCCCAACCATAAAATCTTTCATATCTGATGAATTAAATGTTCTTCCCGCCAATCTGAGAAAATTTTTTTGGGGGCGTTCTGGTATGAGCAGGTGCAGGATTGGGTAGAGGAGCCCAAGTGGGGGAATAGGCCATGCGGGAAAGCAAACATAATTCTTTTTACAGTATACAAACACACAAAATTGGCAATTTGGTGGCTGGGGATACAATTAATGTATATAAACTTGTTATAGAAAAGAAAGTATATTGCACTAAAATTAAAAGTAAATGGTAATTTTTTTATACTCCAGGGGGGGCCTGGGGGAGAGGGCTGGGGGGAGTCTGGAGTAATCAGGACTGAAACTCATTCCATTGAGTTCCAAACCCTTTATGTGCCTAGCGGGTTTCGAACTCGAGACCTTCCACTAGACACAGTAACCTCACAACCAGATGAGCTGGAATTCTTGGTTAAGTAAATGGTAAATATAATGTATATGTTTGATGGTCAAAGTAGGGAGTGATTAATTACCCGTACGTAGCACAATGCTTCTTGATTAAAACCCCATGACAAGCAATACATGAGTTTTGAAATGGATAAGGGCCAGTTTGGTCCTCGAAGTTGCAAAAAAGGAGTCAAACAAGTCCTTATATAGAAGATTCTGTCCGGAAGTGTCATTTGAGGTGGCTCCCGGTGGAATTTTTTGATGAAATTTTTTTAGCATCTTATTCATTAAGTCTAGTTTACTCATATCAAATTTCAGATAAAAATTCAATCAGGAAGACATTGAAATGAATTCTTGAAGATAATTGTGCCGTTAAAAGCGTAGTTATCTTCAAGAATTCATTTGAATGTCTTCCCAATTGAATGTTTAGCTGAAATTTGGTATGACTAAACTAGACTTAATGAATAAGATGCTCAAAAAAATTATCAAAAAATTCCACCGGGAGCCACCTCAAATGGCACGTCCGGGCATAATCTTCTATATAAGGACTTATTTGACACCTTTTTTACAAGTTCGAGTACCAAACTGATCCTTTACTCGTTTTGAAATGTTGAAAGATTAAAATGGAACGACATTAAAAATATGCATGAGAAGTAGCATGTAGACCTACAAACAAATAAACAATTGGTCCTCACTGTTTACAACCACATAATTGCAATCTAAATAAACTATTTTAATTTGGCCATGGAAAAAAACTATTTAACGGAACTGGAGACACCTAAAGAAACCAAATACCATGTCAAAGTGGAAGGACGGTAGTAATAATTCGATAATAGGTAATTTCCCCCCTATTCCTGAAGTCTTAAAATAAAAAAGGTTTTAATATGAAATCAATAGTATTATATTTTGGCCAAAATTAGTGTGACAATAATGTGAGAGGAAGTATGAAAACATACCATACATGAGACAAGGTTATCAACATGTTATCATCTTGTTGAATCAAAAGTTGGTTAATTTAACTCTGTATTTGATTTCTTAATGTTTATTTTGCACCGTATGAGAATAAGCTAGGTCAATAGTCAACTTATAACAAATATGGAGTACGAAGTATCATCTACTACATGTTACATAGGGAAGAGCCGAAGAGGTAAAGTATATACTTGATGTCTTGGTATATACGTACTACGTAGTTTACTTTATTTACCTCTTAGGATGTTTTTAGTTGAACTGTAATTTGCCCCAAACCAGACCAGACCAGACCAGACCAGATCAAACCAGACTAGTCTAGACCAGACCATACCAGACTTGGGTAGTTATAAAAATACAAAGAAACAAGATCAGGCCAGACCAATTCAGACCAGATCAGACCAGACCAGATTAGACCAGACCAGATTAAATCAGACCAGATCAGACCAGTAATTATTTATCGTCCAAGTAAAAACATCCTTAAACTATTGGGAAAAGGTGCAAATAGGCCCATGTACTAGACTTGAAGTTTTAGAAGCGCAGTTATCTTCACGAATTCATTTGAATGCCTTCCCGATTGAAGTTTTAGCTGAAATTTTGTATGAGTAAACTAGACTTGATGAATAAGATGCTCAAAAAATTTCATCAAAAAATTCCACTGGGAACCACCCCAAATGATGACGGCCGGACAGAGCCTCCTAAATAAGGGCTTATTTGACCTTTTTTGGTTAGTACATAGACCTATTTACACCTTTTCCCTAAACTATTACTCCCTCCGTCCCCCTAAGTTTGGGACGGAGGGGTGTGGTGTGGTTTTTAAGAAAAAGTGGAATTGTGTGGTTGGTATTGAATTGATAAAGTGTAAATAAAGTAAGAATGAATTCTAACCACTCAAATGTTATCAAATATGGTATGAGACAAACTTAGTGGGACGGACGAAAAAGGTAAAACAGGACAAACTTAAGGGGACGGAGGGAGTAAAAGCCAACATATACTCCTATACGACTACGCATATAAGCCTCGCCTTTTGAAAATGCAAAGAACATAGACCCTACGGCCTACACCTTCCTCGCACATGTTTGGCGCAATTAATTCACTTTTCCCTAATGAGTGGAGAGAAAACTGATGGGTTCTATGAATAATTAATTATGGAGTAATCCACCATTATTATTCACTAATTTTGAACTGTAATTAAATAAATTGTTTCAAGGAGAGCTAAAGACCAACAGAGTTAACAGAGGAAAATGTCCAAACGTGAACTGTGCATACGTGCCATGAGAGATATCAAATTAAAAATCAACAAATATAATATTTCTCCTTATTTGAACGGTCTTATGTGCTTTTAGAAAGTTTTTCTCAACAATGTCAAACACAATGTCTAAATGTAGACATTGTAGTTGTAGTTAATATTGTTGAGAAAAATTTACAAAAAACACATAGGACTGTTGAAAGAAGAAGAAGAAGAAAGAAATGTCATAAATTTAATCTTTTGTGACCATCTCTCTGATGTCACATGTATACCGTGCACATTGTAGCATTGAAGATACTCTAAGTGTATAAATATTAGAGAAAATTATCAAATAGATCCATGTATTGAATCATTTAAGTCCACAAAGTGATAAAAAAAATGATCAAATTGGCCGTTTTTCAGGTAATTGTCCGGTTTCCGGTTGACGGGCTATATAGCTCTCCAGGTGGCATTTTATTTTATAATTTTCTACTAGTATTTTTTAATCAATTTCTTTTCATTTTTCATTTCTCCTTCTTTCTTTCTTTCTCCAGTCCCTTTCTTTCTTCTCCCGTTCTGCATCTCCTTTCATTTTCTTTCTTCTCTGCGGACGAAATATTATGGCCCCTCCACCACCCTCTCCATTCCCATGGCACATGGCTCTATAACCACCGTCTCTTCTACTCAACTTCAATTGCCACCAGCTTCGTGACCTCCATCTCCAACTTCCGACCTCCGCCACTCCTACCTCCATATACCCACCATCTCCTCCGCTCCCACCTTAGCTTCATACCCATCACCTACGCCGCCCGGTGCCGCTACCTCCGTATCTATCACCTCCGCCGTCAGCCGCCACTACCTCCATATCTATCACCTCCATCGCCCCTATCTTAAGACCCAAGAGGCCACAACCACGGACCACTGACAGTGTCGATCCTACCTAAATTCGGGCCTGAGTCGAACTTACTAAAAAGGCCCGTACATGTAATTTTTGTAGTATAATGTGCTCAATAATAAATCTTGATTCTTGTCACCATATTATACTATGTGACATGTTCAAAATTTAATATTTAAATATCTAAAAAAGGAACAACTTAAATAAAAAAAGTTTTCAATTCTTGATATCCAATTCAATTTCGGCCAAAAGCTCTCTGACTTCAAGTCTCATAATATATACAAGATCATAAATGGCTTTACAAGTTTAAAAGCTAAAAACATGAATACTTATTAATAGTTAGCATATTTCATACTACGTATGTATATGAATATTGATTAATAGTTAACTGTTAAATTCAATCACAAACTACTTCTCAAGTCTCTAACACAAAATATCACAATTCACACCACAACTTTAGGATCAGAATGTGCAGAATGTGCAGTACGTTTCAAGAATTTATGGTCGGGCGCGCCTGACCAGATATGTTCTCTACATATGTATACTATAAAAATATCTTAAATTTCGGGCCCCTAAAATTGTAACATTTTTGGGACCCTGAGGCCCATGCCTCACCGGCCTCAAAGGAAGCACGGCTCTGACCACTGACCTGCCGCCCTTACTTCTGTATGCCAAATAGTCAACCTCCAGGGGCGGTGTAACACCCCGATTTTAGCAATCTAGTTACATTAATCTTTTAATTTATTTAGTCACTTAAATAAGTTTATTTTATGAATAATGTGATTTATTGTTTGATCATGTGTTTTCTGGCAGGTAACATTGACCGGTAACCTCTAATAATTTTAAGTGGAGAAATAAGTAATGTTTTAAAGCTTAATCAGTTTTTTTGAAATAGAAAATACTTTTAATGTGTAAGAAACATTTTTTAAGAGATGATTAGAAGCCCAATTCAGTTAACTAAGCCCAGGTAAATATGTTTAAGAGTGAAATCCCTAAGGACTGGTCATACGTGATATTAAAAACCGAGGTCTGGTCCTGCGTCTCTGTCCTTCCATCAGTAGCCGTCTCTACTCTCCAGAGAAATTCTATCACTTTCAATTTTGCGATCAAGAGCTTTCTTAGTTCTGATTTGAATGTCAAATTGGTAAGTCTGCAATCTCTTTCTGGTTTAAGTTTATCTTTTGAATTTTAGTACTTAAAGAGTTTATCGTGGAAGCGGGTCTTGATCAGTGGGATTTTATTCCGTAGTAGATTTAAACCTACCTTTGTAGCTCCATGTCAATTCAAATCTGTATTTCCTCACAAATTTAAGTTATTACGAATCCCTGCTATTGAATTTGAGCTTTGGAAAATACGGATAGAGACAAACTGGTATAACTTGTATTTTGCGGCTGTTTTGTTAAAATTCTGGCGGATGGTTGATACTTTCAAAAGATTCTGTTAAAGCAATATACGTATATAGTTATATTCTTTGGCTGCCACTCCACTATGTTGAGTCAATTGGTTTGGTTGGGTTTCTCTTCATTTGCTTTTAGTGAACTTGAAATCTAATTTTTGATATCTAACTGGATTCTTGATTAAACTTAAATGCTATTCTTACCAAATTCCAAAATTTTCTACTGCCGAGAGAAGGTGTTTTATAGTATGACCTTTTTCTGAAATTTGGTTTTGCATTTTTCTAAAATTTGTTTTCATTGATGGTAAATTTTAATTGATGTACTGTAGGAATATGTCTTGTTGTTTCTAGCATAAGATCTTTTCTCGAATCAAAGAGTTGAGCGCATGTAACTAGTTCCTTGAGCTTTGTTAGTAAGAAGCAGATGAGTAGAAGGTTGGGTACATGACTTGGTCAGCATAACCATGTCAATTTTAGGCATAGTGGGGTGCAGCAGTAGCATTTATTCTCAAGTCGATTAGTCTGTTTTGCATATCATATTCTTATTAAGTTATTATTATTATTATTACATTTAATTAAAGATTATTAATGGAGAGCTTACCGGAGGACGTTATCAAGGTGCCGCACTTATTTGAGTAATTTGAGTTCAGCTGCTAACAGGTAAGTCTGGTTGATTTTAATAGATGATTTTAGTCTATATGCTATTATGTGAACCAGGTGAATTATTTGCTGAGTTAAATTAATTGCTGAATTAAGTTATGTTTATTATCTGGCATAGTCAAGGTTTTGTCAGTACTTTTATTTTCAGATTTAATGATGTTTTTAATCAAACGTCACCACCATAAAAAGAACTAATATTTAAAGTGAAAGATCAGGTGATATGTACTCGGGAACAAGTTCCCTCAGTTTATCAGTTTCAGAGAGTCCGATATATTTAGTGGGTCGCTCCCATGAGCTGTCGGATTGGCGCGTTTGAGTACATATCACGGGCCCACAGTTAAAATTAGCCACAAAAAGTTTCTAGAAATTTATGAGATCTCTTTCAGAAAGTTTTACAGAAAGTTGTTTTGAGATCTCTTTCAGAAAGTTTTACAGAGATGTTTTCAGAAATAAATTTTGAGATCTCTAGTAGTTTTGAGAAAATATTTTAGAAAATATTTTAGAAAATATTTTCCCTTTGAGATCTCTCTCAAAATGTATTTGAGAAATTATGTGTTAGTTAATTGTTTAGTGCATGTTTATAGCCTAAATTTATCTATTGATAAATTGGCATAGACTTCTAGATATTTTTGTGGATTCATAGTGACTTACTAAGCGTAAAGCTTATCAGTTTCTTTCTTTGCATGTACATATACTAAGGGTAAGGCCAAGGCCTAGGAAGACAAAGAGAGAGTGGGACGCGTGCCAAGATGAGTTGACGGGAACGACCTTGGCGGCTCCTAGCTAGTTTATTTTATTGAAGTGTTTCAGTTTTATAAAAAGTTATTGATATTATTTGATTAGGTTTGGAGTATTTATTTGGATTATTTGAAGTTTGAATAAATTCCTGGATCCAGCTGGTTATCACATTTGTTGGTGATAACTAGATTTTATTGAGTTTTTATTTGGAGCTATATTTTAATTATATTTGAGATTTTATCAGGGTTATTTCTTGAACAGACGGACGTTATATTGCAATTTATTTTTAAAAAGTAGTAAGCTAGTGTAATGTTTCCTTTAACCCTGAGAGGGGCGTTACAGGCGGAGCCAGGACCAGTGGCGGATCCAGAAAAAAAAAGCTGTTGGGGGCATCATTTAGGATGTTTTTACATGTACAAAAGTTTTCTGGTCTTGTCTGATCCGACCTAGTAAACGTCTAGCCTGTTTGATCTAGTTTAAGACTGAAAACAGTCAAAGTAAAAACACCTTTAAAAGGTTTCGTACAAACAGTATTCCAACGTATACTCAATACCAAATTTGGAATCAATCTCATAGTTAATACATTTAATCATTCATGTATTTGAACATTAAGCTCAAACATATATGCATTTCTTTAAAAATTAATAACATATTTATGACTAAAGTAAAAATACTATAACAAAATGTGACTTCTTAATTTTATTGACTATAAAAAGTAACTTTATTCATAGTAACATATACTCATAGTTTACGCTCAAGTAATTGTGACATTATACTCATAGTAAAGGGTTGTTTTGCTCAAGTAAAATATATCTTCATTTAGTAAATATGATTACAAGTACTCTTAATTGAAAAATAAAAACAGCAGTACAAGTCCTCTTGAAAAAAGTCTCATAGTAATTTTAGTAAAACATGAAAATATAAAACACTAAAAAGAGGAAAGACTACTAAAATGAAGCCCAACAAAAAATGAAGATTTTTTAGCTCACTAGCTTCTTTTGAATGATCCGCTTTTTTGGAGACTGAGATTGTTTTTCATTTCTTTAATTTGTAAATTACTGTACAACATAAGAGTTGGGAGTTGGGGGCACTTTCATTTTTTAATTGGGGGCACTTCTTCTTTTCCATATTAAACAGTAGGTTATTAACATTAAAATTCAGATTCTTATTGGGGGCAAGTGCCCCCATTGAACTCAATGTATATCCGCCCCTGGCCAGGACACTGGGCCGGACTGTACCGATACAGAGAATATTTTTGAACTTTTTTTTACACAGAATTTTTACACCTAAGATTTAAATCTTTTTGAAATTTGGGTTGGTCCAGGTAGAGCCGTCAAAATGGGCCGAAACCCGCAGGCTGACCCGTTTAAACCCATTTATTGGTGGGTTAGGGTTAAGAATTCCTGACCCATTTAGTTCGCGGGTTTCACGGGTCAACCCACGCGGGTTGCGTGTTTGAGTGGGTTGGCCCACCGGGTTACGGGTTGGCCCGAGGGCCAAAATACAAAAATGTAGTTTTGAATTTTATTATCTAAAATATTGTTCTCTCTCCCTATTATTCTTTTATTTCTATCATAAATATTCAAATAAAATGTTGAAACATACAAGTATTACCTCCGTCCCACTCAACTTTGTCAAGTTGATGTTAGGTGGGAAATTAGAATAATAAAAACTGTGTGTTTGAGATTTGTGCAGAGGAGAGAGAAATGAACAGAGCCACAAATTCATTGGTTTGAAGGGAAAGTTGCAAAGTTTTTTGGGACAAACAAAAAGGGAAAGTTGGCAAAGTCCAGTGGGTTGGTAAAAAATATTTTTACACCAAAAATATTTTTGGCAAACAGGTTGGCCCGACCCAACCCACATAAAGCATAACCCGTTACGGCTCGGGTTGGGTTGGGTTGGCCCGTTTGACAGCTTTAGGTCCAGGATCAGGGCTGGGCCTCCACTAGATCCGCCCCTGCCAACCTCCATATATTGATATATAGGCCATAGCCACAAGTCCCACAACCTCCCACGCAATCTCTTCCCCTTCTATATATGTTCGGCGATGGCGATATGCAACAGTGAAAGAAGCGGACTGAGAGGAGAAAGAAGTATAGAAAGAAACAACAAAGTAAGAAAAAGAGGGGGGAGGACGGTTAGTGTCTGCGAGAGGAAGGAGAAAGAGTAAAACCAAAAGAAAAGTACGGAGTATAAAATTAATATAAAACAGTAAAAAAAACATGACACAACTGATTCACTAAAAAGTACAAGGACTCAATTGACTTTTTCGTATAAGTAGATAGAACCTATTTGACAAATTTCCCTAAATATTATACAAAGTTGTACAACTCTTACATCTAAGAGTACTATCATATTTATTATTTAGCAACAAATTACACCAACGTTTTTAAGCTACCTGTTATGCCCTTACTTGTATTAACGTTTATTTATGAGATTGTAAGAGTTATACCCTTATCTCTATTAACGTTTATAGGATTGTAAGATATTATTTGCTTTAGCATGTGTGCCCTTGCATTTTTGCAATATATTCATGTAACACTAGTACAAACTGCGAAACTGGATGCCTCAATTCATAATTCATAATTCATAAACACACCAAGTAAATGCCTCTCAAACAACAGGGGTAACCATATACCCTTAACACCACAAAGGTAAAATCACTCATGCTCCAACGTTTTAAATTCTTGGTGAGCTTTTCAAAATTTGCATGTAACTTTTCAAAAGAATCGTGTACTACTTTTTTTTAGAACACTTCATTTTGTCAAGTGTCACTGTGAGACCATCTCACAAGACACAGTGACAACATTCTTAGTTCTTATGTATTTTCAGTATTGATCGAACAACTCCCGGTTGATTTCAGAAAGCTGTTTGACTATCAAGAAATGGGATTGTAGTATCCATACACTCCATAGAAAGTCTGGGCAAAAGTTAACACCAACAACACCACAGCAGCAAAGAAAGATATGATTGCCCATGGGTTGTTGAAATACTTGTGCTTCAATGCCGCTCTCCAAGCATTCCACCTATGATCATAGTATCGGTTTATCTGCTCAGACAACCTCGAAAGATAACTATCGTTCACGTCAAACACGACCTCTTGGCATAGCCGATTGAAAAGCTCTGCTACTTCTGCATCACTCCCAAGCCAGTGCTCAATTATCCCGAAATAGTGCAGGTAACTCACATCACCCGGGGAGTTTATGAGATTATCCATGAAAATGACATACGATGTAATGTCATTACTCGAGTCCAGATGGCACTGCTCGAAGGCGATGAGGTTAAGGAAGAGTGACTTCGTCCCGTCGTGTATCAACAACCTCGGAATCTTCAAATACCCATTCTTGAACTTTATGTCCCAAAACCTGTCTGTTTTCCTTCTTTTGAACTTGATTCCTGCTTCTCTCAACTCAGAGACGCAATGAATCAGTTGCTGCCTTCGTTTATCCGCAACCCGGTTGTTGTTCGACCATTTCTTGATCCCAAATTTTGGAGTTGGTTTTGGTCCTGTTCTCAGAAGACTTCTCCTGAACACATCAAGGCAATGAAGGCCGGCCAAGTCGGTCAACGGGTCAAATGACTTCCCAAGCCTGTTCATACCACTTTTGGTCAAGGGTTCATCAGAGGGCATCAACGGGTCAAAGAATCTTACAGCTAAATTAGCCACAACCCCTCCTTTCGGATCAAGATCACCAGACTGGATGGAGTAAAGGGTATCTAGAACAAAGAGAGGAATTTGATTCTCCAGCATAATCATATCCCTCTGGATCGAGTGCATCGACCCACGCATGGCGAAAACCGGGTCGTTTCTTCCATACCCGAGATCTTTAAACCCGCCCGCCGCGCCCCGGAACAATTCCAGAACAAAACACCCGTCCAGAACCATCGTTTCCACGAATTCGTTGCTGCTGAGGTTGATTGAACCCTCGTACGAAGCTCGTGCCTTTTCTTCAACTGCTCTAATGGCGTCAAGATACGATTTTATTTCCTGATTCGTGCGGTTTAAGGTGTGATAAACAGCTCGCCATTTGTGGCGGTCCATGTTCTTGAGGCGCCGCTTTCCACGGTGGTACGGACCCAAGGAGACCATCTGAGGAATGTAAGCTTTGTCGTCGCCGTCTTTTCGCAGGCTCAGTGGGACTCTGTAAATAGAGAGCTTAGACCATGACCCGGAATCGTCTTCTTGCTTGGCTTGGTCGAGCTTCTCTCTGATGTTAATTGCCCATTCTGATTCCGGGGATTTCGGAAATTCCTTGAAAGATTTATTTTTGTTCTTGATTCCGACCTGCAATGAAGGAGAAGCTGGTTGGTTTTGTTCTTTCTGGAGTTCTTCAAATTCGATGGCTCGGGTGGCTGTGGAAGGGGGAGGGGTTTGTGCATTTTGGAGACGATTGTCAAGTGTTTGGTTGAGCTTGAGGGTGATAAGGTACCAACTCATCAGTTCTTTGTTGAAGACTGCTACCATTTTGCTACAAAAATGTTGGGGTTTTGGTTCTTTTTATTGGATCAATTATTTATGTCTAGCTATTTTTATATTATTTGAAGGACATTTTAAGATTTGTCATTTTTTTGTACTTTTCTAAGGCTTAGAAGTTAGAAGCACGCTGCAAGCCAAAATCATGCACGAAAGCTCGTCATAGATGTGGCTCTAACAAGATGTTGTGATGACCTGATAATAATGAAAAGATATAGTGTGTTCTTAATTTACTACTCCCTCCGTCCCGTTGGATATTCCCGGTTTGACCCACATGCATATTAACGAAATAAACTTACTAGAGGTAAATTTTACTGTTTTGACACTGTTTCGACACTATTTCGATATTGTTTGACACGGTTTGACACTGTTTTGCACTGTTTTGATCTAGGATAACTTTCCATTTAGGGAAATGAGAACTTCTTTTTGGGACTGCTAAAAAAGGAAAGCGGGAACATCCCAACGGGACGGAGGGAGTATAACTTTTCATTTAAAGTATTTTCTTTCCTTCAATCATTTTGTTCTAACTTCAAAAAATAATAAAGAATAATTATATGTGCCCGTTAAAGTATTATCATCCTAAGACAATATCAATTGCTCCTATATTACTGCATGTATTACATGAATTTTGTGTAGGTGTGTGTTTGAAATTATTTTACTTGGCATGTGCTCATCAATAAAGATATGAACTTACTCATTCTATGAAACTGAGTATTAATGGGTGGAACAAAGTTTTAATGATTATTAGGGAGCTATATTTTATTGGCATTTGGCTGATATAATTTCTCTTGGTGTCATTTTTCATTTGCAATCTTGGGGGTTTTGTTTATTTGGGTGGTTGCCTCTAATCTGTTAGAATATTCAAGTACAAGATTTGTTATACATAGCGAACGATTTTTTGGGTAACTTTGGAGTTGATTTATGAGTTGACATTTTGCACTATAAAGCATATTTCTAGGAGGAATTGCAACATGAGTTGGTCAAACTTCAGCTGGGTTGTCTTACATTTAAGTGGTGACTATTGTTATATATATTGCATTTTTGTGTTGTAATTGGACACAGTAGCAAGTTTTTAGTAAAGATTTGTGATCCATATTGATCACAGTTTAGCCGGTCCATTAACAAGTCTTAGGAGTGGCGTTTTTACTATCCATTTAAGCCCTTAATTTGAAGTCCCCTTATAACCTATGCTGATTTTTTTTCTTGCCCAAAAAAGGCTTTCTGATGCATATATGAAAGTCCTTAGCCCCTAATTGACTAATTGACTCATTAGCTTATTAGAAATTCTTAGTCAGTTAATCGGCTAAATGCCCAAAGGGGAGGTTAGTTTTGATTTCTAATAATATGACCATTTTGAAAATTGACAAAAAAGTCACACATTCGCTTCTCTCCTGCAATCGAACAGCTCCTATGACCCAGCCATTTCTCTCTTCCGTCCAAAGAGCTCCCACCAAACCCCTTTCTCTCTCCTATCCTTGCATCTCTAAAGCCAAGGAGCCTTTCGCCGAAGCCTCCTAACCACATCGACCGTAGGAGCCTCCCACTTGTGGCGGCCGCAGTCTCTACGCCTTGCGCCGTTGCCTTGTACCGTCGCTGTCGCCTCTCACCGTCACTGCATCATCTTTCATCTTCATCAATTCGGTGTTGTAGAAGCTCGATAAGGGACGAAGCTACATGATGATCCGCTTTTGATCCAAAATCCTACGAAGGCAAGTAATGTTGAAAATTTGATCCCAGTGATTTATGCTATGCATATTGATGGTTTGAATAACTTTCTGATCTGAGATATCCAATTGGTTGAAAGGAATGCCATTATCCCTGCAATGATCCAAATAGTAAAGGATTATTTCAATGAAGGCTTTGATATAGGATTTGGAAAAAAGGCAGTGACGATGATGTGTGATCATGTCACCCGTATGATTCCGAACAATGAAGCCAAAATGGTGAGAAAGGCCTCTTTGAGAGTGGCCAATATTAAGGGTGAAATTATAAGGAGGGGGAGGAGTCCAGCTAATGGTTTGAGGTCTGAGGTAGGTTTTTTTTTTTGGGGACATTTGGTGATATAGAGGTAACTAATATCCTTACGGATATTGTTTATCTTAAATAAAAAATACATTTGTAATGATTTAAGTATTACAAAATTTATATGAGTTAAATGTTAAGATTTGCAAAATTTGTATAATTTTGTCTTAATGTTATCTTAAATTTATGTTCACCTTTCAATTTAAGGATATTTTCAATTGAAATCGATTCATTGATCTCTATTGGTCCCGTTTATACAAGGAACAATCTAGAGTGGGGGGGTGAATAGACTGTTCTGGTTTTTAACTTTTTCAAGCTAAGTACCAATGTTAACAGAATAGCCTGTTTTGTTGGAGAACAGACTGGCAGCGGATAGTCTTCTGGTAGGTGTTCTGTCCGGTTTAGCCTCACAGAGGTGCAAAGGCAATGGCCTTCTGTTAACTCTTAAGACTTGTTCTGCTGAACACAGAGACCAAGTCTTTTGGAGTTAAGCAGTTCAAATATAAATGCAAGAATAAAAAGTGCAGTAAGTAAATGACACAGGGGATTTTTATAGTGGTTCAAGGAACAACTCGTTCCTCTAGTCCACTGTTCCACTAAGCTTGTAAAATACACAATTACACAGCCTTAGTCCTAGCACTTAAGAAGCTCTCCACGTCTTCTTCAAGTGTAGATGTCTCCTGGTATGCACTTCCTTGTTTCCTTTAAGACTGGTCTTGTTTCACTGAGTTTCCTTGAAGTATCCACACTTCAATACTCCAGTTACTTTAAGACGCCCTTCTTTAGAAGAAAATTGTTTAGAACAGGATTTTCTCCAACTTGCTTCGTCACAAAAGATATGTAGTTGAGGTGTTTGAAGTGTTGAAGAACTGGAGGAACTTTGCTCTTAGTTGGATATGGAATATGTGGAAAAAATATCTTTTCCAACGTAAGCTATTCTTGTTGAGGAAGATGACGTTTTGATCTCAAGATAGCTTTTTGAATGTTTTTTTAGAGAGCAAAAGTTATCCAGGTAGTTCTTCATGTAGTATCATATATACTAGAGTTGTCTTCCCAGTGGAGGAAGAAGACAACTGCATTAAATGCTCGTACTGTAGATTTGACCAGTTGGTACCAAAAGTAGACAACTTGCCATTTTTGGGCGCGTAAAGATATTCTTTTTGGATCCTTGGTCAATCATCAGCTTTATATATCTCAACGTGTGAAGCACATTAAATGGGCATTTGATGCGCGTACTATAGCTTTCCCGATGAGGAGCTCCTAGCCGTTAGGGTATATCCCGTTAGTTTAACCGGCTTAGGTAGCTGCGAAAATCTCCAAGTGTGAGGCCATCTGTTGCTTTACACAGAGGGGCAATCTCAGAGAGCCTCGAGCACTTTTGTCCAGTAGAAGTCCAACAGAGGGCCTGAAGGGGTTTTACATATGGAAATTTCTAGTGCTTACATATGGAAATTTCTAATACAATTTTCTAAAGGGGTTTTAATTTGTTCTAAAAACCTAAATAGTCTAGCATCATCAAAATCTAAATACAATTTATTCCTTACAATTTCCCTCTTTTTGATGATGCCAAAACGCTTATTCTACTTTCCAGAGATGTGCCATTCACCTTTTAAATAAATTGAAACGGAAAAATTTCCATATTACTTTTTAAACTTGGTGGGCAACATGCATAAGAAAGCAGTAAGTATTTAAAGAAATGTAAGAACAAATACGATTGTAATAAACAAACAATATTATTTTATTTAAACATAATGGATTCAAGATACAGAGAGAAGAAGGGTTAAGTAATAAATATAAACATTGTCTGCACTATTCTTCTTCGTTCTGTTCTTTTCCCTTTTATTTTCTACATCGTGCTTTCCACATCTCAGTTCTCTTCCCCCTTTTTAACATCAGCCATATAGAGACATCAAATGCAATTGTTTGGTTGCATCAGTTAGTGTAAGAGAGGCAAATTGAAGAGCGTTTATGGTGCTCTATTGTTTCTTGTGATTAGCCTCAACTTCCTGGGAGAGGAGGTCAACGCGCTCCATTAGAATGGAGAGTGCCTCCCTGACCTCTGTCAAGGAGTTCATCATTTGATTCACTTCGGAAGAAATGTCATGTGGGTTTTCCATATTAAGGAATAATGAAGTTGAAAGGCAAGAAGAAATTTCTCAGAGGGCTAGAGAATCTTAAGTTTCCCCCCTAAGTGTATGCAGGATTAAAAGAGGAGAAGGTGTGAGTTCTTGGACGAGCGTTCTGTTAATTTATAGGCTGCGAAGGGCTTTCAGCGCTTCATAAGGAAGTTTGCGTAACAGAATATCTCCAATTAAGATGGTAATCAATTTTGCGAATAAAAATGGTAATCGATTTCGCGCTTAATACCATATAGAAGTAGCGAACTTCTCGCAATCCGTTGAGTCAAGTCGATATCCAGTACTTGATTCAGATTTGAATTTCATTATTTCTAGGGTGCTCTGTACCCTAAGAACATATGGGCTTTTTGGAATGAGTAAGAAAAAAAATTACTTGAGTGTTCTGCGCAAAATTACCATGAATAGCCCAAGTCTGTAAAACAAATTCGAACTTTCTCATGTCGTTCTGTTGAGGCTTGATTACCCCGGTTTCTCAAAAATTTGGCCAAGTCCACAGCCTTCTGTGGAATAGGGAGGGTCTCTGTGTCAGAGGGGTTCTGATACAGAGGTGTTATGTGACAGAGGGATTCTGTCACAGAGGGTTCTTCTTCAATGATCTCTGGGGTAATCATCCATCATTCCCAATTCTTCTCTCATCCACCAAGTGTTCGCGGTCGCGGTTTGATGTAAGGCTCGAGTACCCCGTCCGAGCACATCCACCCTTGATGGTGGTTTAACTGCCCTCAACCGTTTTCCACCACGTGTCAATTACAAGTTTGGACTCTTGGCGGCAATTTTTCCTTTATAAGGGAGCTGCTTCTCCACTATTCATCTGATGCTTCTCTTATCTCTCTAAGCTCTTTATCTCCTAAGCTTTCTCTCTCTAGAAACCTTGCCTTATTCTTTTTTATGTCTGGTTTCCTCAGCTCATCTGATTCAGAAGAAATGGTGCTAGTTTGTCGTTCGAGAGGCAAAACTGGACCAAGCAATGGTGCTAGTCTGCCCGGACCTTAGGTTCTACTAACTCTTCTACTTCTTCCCAAGCCGACCAGCCACTCCCAGATGATGGGTGCACATCTGGCAATGACTTGTCATTTATGAGAAGGGGATGCCCGAACAACCCCCTTCGTTATACGCTGAACTTCCAGTGTATCAGGAAACAACGTCAATGTCTTCCCGTGGATGCCGAACAGTCGCTCCCCCAGCTATTGCCCCCTCCGCGCGAGTTTTATGCGGGTTCCATCAAACATCCCATGAGGCACCGTTCGGGATGTGTGCTGGTGCATATGGATGCCTTGGTGGCCGATCTTCGGTTTCCCATGCATCCATTCATTGTTGAATTTCTGTGCCGGGTTTCGGTGCTCCTAGCCCAGTTCGTGCCCAACACATATGGTCTTCTGACCGGTTTCATCGTTCGATGCCAAGACATGGGCATAGTCCCGAACGTCAACCTATTTTTGTATCACTACAGCTATCAGCCCTACTGGTCCACGGGGTATTTGCGGTTGGTCGCTCGCCCCTTCCTCCAACTTTTCACCGAGAACCCTACCGCTCTTGAGAAATAGGAGGAGTGGTTCATCTTTGTTTATGTGGGGGAACCACTCCGTTCCCCGACCGGTCATCATGTTAACGGCTGCCACTTGTTGGCGCCCGTCCGGGCATCCCGTTCGGGGTGCGGGACTTCTTAAGTGGACTCTTAATGCTGGCACTTGGCTTGATTACTTCAAGTGTATAAGGTATCCGGAATGCTGCTCGGTTTCATCCCGTCCAGGATGTCTTGATTCTTCTTGATTGTTTTGGGCTCCTCAATTTCCTCTGGAAGTCAATCACAGATCCGTTGATGGCCTAAGAGGAGCACGTGAGAAGGAGGTGGATCAAGAGGAGCCCCCTCTCCTCCAATTTCAGCTCCCGGAGCCAACAGAAGAACTGAAACCCAAAGCCGCCGGGGGAAATTGAGGTCGCCGGAAATTTCTTTTTTCTTTTTTTGCGGCGAGGAGGATGTTATAGACGACGATCCATCATCCTGGAAGGCTGGAACATTCTTGAATAGAAAAAAATTAATGCTTTCCGTATTATTGTTTTTTTAAGAGTTCCGTATTATTGTTTGTGAAGGCTCAATCTTACAAGGATATTTTTGTACTTTTCAAAATAATAATACATCACAATCACTTTTTTATCACACACTTCAACTTTTACATTTTAATTAGAATCACTTCTATTCCCAAACACTACCTACTTTTACTATAAATCACTTCTCCAATAATTTCTTAAAACAATCACTTTTAAAAAGTACAAGCAATCGCAAACACTTCCTAATACTACTGAGATAGAAAAGGTACCGGTAGTAGTCCTGAACGAAAAAGAAAATACTCCGGAGTAACTAATACGGAGTACTACTGAGATAGAAAAGCTACTAGTAAAGTGACTACTACCTCACACCTCTGCCATTCTTGGTCTTCTTATCTCTTCACTTTTAGGTCTAGGAGGTAGCCTCTCTGGACTTCCAAGTACCGGCAACGGCAGACTCCTTGTTCGTAATATGGCCCTCTCTAGAATTCAATGCCCAGGCAGCTCCCCAGCACAGTCCCTAGACTTCCAACTTCCTGCAGCACACTCTCTGGTACCCATTATATTCTTATTTAAAGCACTTTCTGACACCAGCGTGTCATTGCTAATGTGGTTATCGTAATGCTTTTTCACCAAAGTCATAAACATAGGGTCTGTTATCGTGAATTTCTGACACAGTTTGTATTGCTCAGCTTTCATCCTTAAGAGTTAAGAAATACATCCCTATCTTCACATGCTTCACAAAACAAATTTTTCCCCTTTAGTATTCATTACTGCATTTCACACGTGAATATAAATAATATGAAAGTAAATTTTTATTACATAATATAAATTTACTGTGTCACCTAACCAATTCCCTGAGAAGTAAATCGTGTAATACCATGACTTCCTATCAATGCTTCCATCCCCGAATCCTCCTTTCATCATACCAGTTCTTTGAATTTTAAAATAATCGTACTTTGACACAACCGTACCGGTTCTTTGATTTTTAAAATAATCATATTTTGGGACGGGGCATACTTTTTGAAATAACCGTTTCGTACCTTCTCATGTTCACATCTAAAGTTATGAATTTTGATATATTATTTGTAACAATCAGACTACAAATAAAAAATTATAGGACTCTAAAGAATTGAGGTTTTTTAAAGTGTTAAAATATGTATTTATTTTATATATGCAATATTAGGGGCAAAAAGTATAATACTCTAAGAAGTCATGGATATCAATATATTTTAAAGATCATCGGAATACAAAAAAGTTGTAACACATTGATAACATATATTTTAATGTGCTAAAATAATTTTTTTATCCATGAAATATTAGTGTCATATGAAATATAATAAAAAGTTATGAATTCAAATATATTTTTTAAAACAATCGCAGTGCAAAAAAAAATTATAACACTTTAAAAATTAGATTTTTTGAAGTGTTAAATAATTTCAAAATTTTTATATATATTATATTTGTGTCATATGAAAGATAATAACAAATTATGAATTTTGATATATTTTTTATAATAATTAGAGTGCAAATAAAAAAGTTGTAGCATTTTTAAAAAAATTGGGATTTTTTTATTTTGTTGGGTCCCATGAATGGCTTCCTTTCTTCTACTCCGTACGTGATGCTTATCCTGCACACCGGGCTTGCCATCTTCGTCCCGGTGGCTAATTTTCTTAAAGTCAATTTCCTAAATAGGACTAAAAAGTGGCAAAATTGCACAAATAGGACTACATTTTTTAAATTCCCTTAATAGGACTATTTATATGTGTTTGGACAAATATACCCTTGTAACTTGTGAAATGTTTTAATTAATAATAAAATCATAAAAAAATTAATAAAAATCGAAAAAAATACTAAAAATCGTAAAACAATAATAGAAAATTAAAAAAAAAAATAAAAAAAATTAAAAAAAAAATCATAAAATTAAAAAAAAACATTACCACCCCTGCCACCCCCCAGCACCACCATCTCCCATCACCGGAGAAAAATATGCCAACATTTTAAATAATGCCATAATGATGGCATATTCAATGAAAATGTTGGCATATTGAAGAGTAATTATGCCATCTTTTTGGCATTTTCAGAAAACTATGGCATTTTTTTTACCAAAAGTGGAAGAAATTTCACCAATCGGAGGTGGTGGTGCTGGGAGGCGGCGGGAGGCGCTGAGAAAGGTATCCATAATTTTTTTCATTTTTTATGGGTTTTTACTATTTTTTATTATTTTTTAAAAAAAATTAAAAAAATAAAAAATTAAATTTTTTATTTTATGAATGTTTTATAAATTTTTTATAATTTTTTTACTTTTTTTAAATATTTTTTACGTTTTTTATGATTTTATTATGAATTAAAGCATTTCATTATGAATTAATACTTTTAGGGGTATTTAGGGTAGAAAATCAATGTTTAGTCCTATTTAGGGAATTTTAAAAATAGTAGTCCTATTTGTTCTTTTTAGGAACTTATTAGTCCTATTTAGGACAATTTCCGATTTTCTTAACTATATTTTACTCCAACATTATTTTGGGAAATACTTCTAACTCAACATATTTTTTATTCAGCATTATTTTAGAAAAAAACTCCATATTTGAAGCTCATCTGAAATAATTTTGTTCCATTTTCATGGCATTTTAAGGTATTAACAATTAATATACTTGATTTTACTTATAATTTTCATTTTTTAAGTACACTCCGAATCGAGTTAAAAAAAAATGTACACTCAGAATCTTGAAAATGGAATAATTAGTGTATTTCATCGAAAATGGAACCATTTGACATTTTGTGCCTAGAGCAGCCTCCATGATTTTTTAAAAAACAGATTGAATATTAAAATCGGTTTTATTGTACTCAGTGATCAACACAAGTAGCTATATACTCCCTCCGTAACATATATATGTTCCCATTTGAAAAGTAGGTAGATTAAGAATAGTGAAAGGGGATATAAATTATTGAGGGTATGATGGGAAGATAGTGAAATAATGTGTTGGAATGAAGGATAAATCTAAAAAAAGTAGGTGTAATAGTGTATTATTTTTAAAATTATTGAAGGTATGATTGGAAGATTATGAAATGAGAAGATATGAATGTTACATCCAAAAAAGGAAAGTGAGAAGATATAAATGTTACGGAGGGAGTATATTCGAACTTCTAACAGATAATTCTTTGTTGCGACAATATAGCTATAGTGGTATTGTAATTGTTATTCAGTTATTCATGCATCAGAATAAGTAAATGAAAACGAATAAAAGTATAAAAGCAAGAGCCATACCTTGTGGTATTATTATACAAAGAAATCGCGGCGCTAGAACAACTTCTGGTTCCACAAAATCATCAAGATGAACCACATTCCTAAAATTGAAGAACATTCTTGAGCAATTCATACGGCTAAAAAAAAAAAAAAAGGTCTGCGTTTCCGGATCTGTTTCTTACCGCACCATGAGAAGAAAAGGGACGGGGTGGTAGTAAATTATTGCTACTTGATGAGGTAGGCATAACATATTTACTCCATATTATACTCATCATAATGAATCTTCACCAACACTCGCTGACTTCAACAACCACCTAAACTGAATTCTAACTAATGCTCTGATTTACGAGTGTGATTTCAGAATTATAATTAAATTAATTTGATCGAATTGATTTAAGAGGGTTTTTCTTAAATATAATTGAAATATTATCAAACATAATTAGAAATATAATGGATATATTATCATGATTATTTCATTGTATATACCAATATAACACCGGATAATTAATTTATGGAAAATGTTTGGTGTACACAAAATGTGTACATATGTCTGTCCTTCACAGAAATTTTGTCTGTCACAGACAACTCAAAAGCAGTTGTCTAAGACAGACAAATTTTCTGCGAAGGACAAACATGTGTACACATTTTGTGCACACCTAACAAAATTTAGTGAATCGGTTGAATCTAATGAAATTGCTAAGTTCAAACTGGTTTAGCTGAATTTGTTTGAATTATAAAAAAAAATAGATTTTATATATAAAAAGATACGTTTATAAAATATGTATCTTCATATTATAAAATAATTGAAATGATCACATTCAATAAAATTACTAAATGGTTACTAAAGTATAAACAATCAAATTTATGTGTAAATGGTTAATAAAGGAGGAAAGAGTCAATTAAGTACATAAACAGATAAACTTCTATGAGCCATGAGGTGGAGCAAAAAGTACACTATATTTCATTTTATATTCTTAAGTACACACACATATTTTTAGTTATAATTTATAATTTAGTACATCCATTAGATTAACGTGTTAATACATCTGAATTGGCTAACAATGCTAATAGGTCGACTTCCTGAAGGTCAATGTCAGTCCCCAACCCCTTGGTCATCGCCACACCCCCGCACGTTGAATTCCCCTTGATTGATGCACACCCGCAAGTTGACGCCCCCACCGGTTGTCATTTCAAGGTCAACTTCTCCTTTTTGGTTGACTTCCTGGAGGTCGATGCTATAGCCGTGGTCGATTACCCGGTTACCCCTTCTTATTCGGCATTCCGTAAGTCAACTCAGTCATATCAATATGTTAATCTAAGTAGTTTACTCAATTAAGACTAAAAACACGAGTTCGCCTCATACAAGTTGATGTACTCAACTAACCTTTTTGTCATTAATATAATTACTATCTAATTAGTTTATCCTGTTCCATTCTCTCTCCCTGTTTCTGCAAGTTTTGTGCATCATGTTTTTATTTTATTATTATTTTTTTTAATCTTTCCTTCTCTACCTCAAATATCTTAGCTTCTCTCTTCTTTATTTATTTATCCACCTTTATATGTCCGTTCTAATTCTTTGTGAGAATCTTTTTGCCTCGACTCCTCGAGGATCTGTATCACTACCATGAGGAAGAGAGTTATAGATCGTGAGGATGAAATCAACTACATCGGGCATGGCCCCCGACGAAGTATGGAATCGAACCTTAAAACGAATTAAAACGTAGAAAGCACAAATAAAATCACAATTGCTTTCTACGAGTAACTTTCTTTCTAAAATAGGTATCATTCACACTTAATTGAGTTAATTTTATTCTTCTAATGAGACCAAATAAATTAGGGGAAAATAATTAAAATAACCTAAACTTTGAAGGAATGTGAGGTAAGTACTCCAAACTTGCATGTGTAATTTAAATATCCCAAATTTTATATAAAAAGTTATTTTAGCACCATAGTCATGTATTATTTTATTCAAAAATATTAACTTTTGGTGTTAATTTCATAATTCAAAATACTTTAGGGTTCTTGAAGATACAATTAACATTCTAAACATCAATTTTAAAATAAACAGTACTATCCCCCACTCTATATAATTGCAACGTTTCCAATTCGCTATTTTTAATTATGTTATTAACATCATAAATTTACATTTTTGAAAAAAATGATACATGACCATGGTGGTAAAATAACGTTTTATATAAAGTTTAGGGTATTTAAAATACATATGAAAGTTTGGGGTGCTTACCTCACACTCCTTCAAAATTTGGGGTATTTTAATTATTTTCCCCAATAAATTATATCTGGAAACAAAATTTAGTTGCTCGTAATTGTGCACCGTGTCCATGTTGCACTCCTATGTTGATCAATTTCTTATATTTAATTATATGTATGCAATATGTATGTGTATATATATGCTGATTGAAGTTTCTTTAGTATCTTGTAAGCATAGGGCCCATTTGATAACCCTAAAATTAGTTGAATTGTCGGATTTTGCTGAAATTTATGAAGTTATGGTTGAAGTGATTGAATTGAGTGTTTTAGCTCATTCATGATAAATAAAGAATGTTTTTATGAAAAATAGCCAAAGTGACTATATACAGTAACTTCAGCTAATGCAACTTGAAAAGTAACTTCAATGAGTTTCAATCTTACTTATTTTGATAATTACACAATTTAGCACGCTAAATAAAAAAATATGTATTTTGTGGCCCATCATTGACCGCATTTTTGCAGAAATAATATTGATTGAAACCAGGGGCGTAACTAGGGGAGATCCAGCCCTGGTCCAGGCTCATCCCAAATTTAAAAAGAGTTAATTACTTATATAGGAGTAAAAGTAATAGAAATTGCAAATGTAGGAGTGCCCACGGTAATAAAGTTTAGTAGGAGTAAAATACTCCCGGATGGACCAAAATAACCCTAAACTAATTATGGGAAGAAATCGGATAAGTACGAAGGGTTTAGTACGGGTGAAGGGTTCGAAGGGTTGTCAAGCTAAGGGGATTGGGATCGGCGATCTTCTGGTTTGAAGTTTTCTGAAATAGTCAATGTAGCGGCCACGAGGTTTGCGGTGTGAGAGTTGTAGGGCATGACGGTGAAGATGATGACTGCAAGTGCTGATTGGGGATCAAGTGTGGGACGAGAAGAGTTGCATGGGTTTTGCATAGGCCATCGTTTGATCGACAATGGAGGATCAACTAGTGAGGTACCAATAGAACGGCCTCCTCCTGAACCACCGCCATGGGTTGTGCGAGAGGCTAGAGTCCGTGAAAGTTTTCCAATAAATTTTTATTATTTCGTCATTTGGTTTCTTGTTGTCATCTTTGTTGCTAGGTTTGTCAGTTTGTTTGGGAATATAGCCTGGTTTTATGTCTTTGAGTATGTTTGGATCTATGGGAACATGGATGGCTGTGTCAAGCCCGTTACATGGTTAGCGATTCGTGTTGCTGAGGTGACCGTTTCTAAGTCTGATCATAGGGTTTACAGTCGTAATTGTTATAGTCTAGTAGTTGGTGTCAGTTTTGTACTTCCTTTGATTGATGTAATGATCCTGAAACTCTTGATATAAAAGGCTTTATTTTGATGATAAAAAAATCAATTAGTCTATGCATCTCATTTTAATTTTCCAAAATTGTGGGGGCATTTGATCTTTTCGCTTTTGCTCATAAATTAAATGTGATAAAGTATATTCTGAGGTACATTTTCTTTATTCGTAGAGTAAATTGCATACCCCCACTATTGTGCAAATAATACACTACTTAGTACGGAGTATGAGTTACTCCCTCCGTCCCGCTAAGATTGTCCCATTTTATCTTTTCGAGAAGTCCCACTAAGATTGTCTCATACCATATTTGGTAAAGATTGTGTGGTTCTAAATCATTCTAACTTTATTCTTACTTTATCAATTAAATATCAACCACACAAACCTACTTTTTTTCACTAACTTGTTCAACTTGAGGAGCCATAATGAGATTGAACAAATGGGAATATATTAGTCTCATTTCATTATTGATTTTCTAGAGGTTAATCTTGATACTCAAAGTGTGAGTTTGTTATAATTTGACAAACTATGATATGTGAGACCCGGTTTAATGTGGGGAGAGAGAGAGAGAATGTGGAAACACAAAAGTGTATTTGATAAGGTAATCCATTGTATTAAAGAGATACAATGGTGATATGTTTTAAGTGATATTATTGTATAGACGTATACAATAATAAAGATAAAGTTATCATATAACTTTGATGAGTGGAGTTGATAATCTCCTTTGGCGCGCGGAAATCCTAGGATATTATATAATGAGATACATCGAGGGAAATGGACTATCACATGATAACAAATAGGGATGATAACCCAACATGTGTGATTGGAGATCCCATGAAGCATGTTCACATGGGTAATAACAAGTCTTCTATTTGTTCTGATACTCTACTTTAAATGTTCATTACAAGGATGAAGCTACATTGCACTATTTGAGAGGTTGAGCTAAGGCTCTTAATGATTATCATAGCCCTTATGAGCGGATCCTTTGGGTTTAGGATTATTTGCTAATAATGAATTAATTTGGTGTGTTAAGTGTGGGACACACTTGATGAGATCACCTATATGAGTGTGAGGTGGGGCCGCCGTCATGAAACACTGACAACGCTTCTAGATCACTCAAGAAATCCAGGCACGTGCACGGCTGAAAGGCGCACAACGGCGTTAAAGCGAAGAATTATGAGGGTGAGACACAGCCGTTAAGACCCTGATTTACCAAAGTAGCTTACTAATTCATAGAAACTATATGTTTCACCAGAAGCTAGGTTTATAAAGACTTAATCGTCTCAGTATGGTTCATAGTCTAAGGACACCAGACTTAAAGTCTCATTCCTGTTAATCCAGCTTATTTTATTTATGTATTTAGGTATACTTGTTCCTTGAAATCTAAATACATGTTAAGCATTAATCACATCAGATTTCTCTATGCAAAACTAAACACATGCAAGTGACTTTTCGTACTATCCTCCTCTTTCCCTATCATTTTCTGGGATAGGACACAACCATACCTTTTAGTGCAACTATGAACTCAATAAGCATGCTTGCGCTTTTTTGAATGAAACATGTTCAATGTTGTGTTTTGTGTGAGTGTTAATGTATTTGTGAGTTAAGAAGTTCCTCCAATTGGATCCATTAGTCTTTTATTTGTTGTACTATTACTCATTAGGAAAAACAATGGTTGCACGAGAGCTTGGAAAACAGCTTGGGAAACTACTTCATATGGTGGGGTTCTTCCCACAGAAAAGGTAACTCAAGTGTAGGAAACCGATCTGGGCGGAGAATTCATTTTATAGCAAAGTTTCAATATATTAATAATAATACATTAGTAATAACTAAAAAAGTTTATAAAGTTAGATACGATAATATACTTACTAGTCTTTGCCTTTGTTAGATCACCTGCACCTCCAACTTCTCTGAAATGTTTACGTAAGTTATGTTTGTGCCCATGCCAAGCTTTTTGCATTTACTTATCAATGGCCTTTTTGACGTTTGCATTTCTCACATCAACATCAAACAATGTCTGTATAACAATGAAATAAAAAGAAATACATTTGGTTGCGATAAAATAGTTCTTTGTAAATGAAAATAAACTAAATAAAGCAAGCTCTCTGTATATGATGACTATTTACCAGAAGTTGTCACGAAGTGGTGCTCTAATGCTTTCAGGTACAAACCTCCAATCTTTGTAATTTAAGTCACAATGCTTACGAACTATGTACCTAATTTCAAAGGAACTATCACTCCACTGATTCATTACCTATTCATGATTCATACTATTTTGTTAATGATAACAAAAACATAGAGAGAGAAAAAACATTTAGAAAGACTGGTTTAGAGAAACATTTCAGTTTTGTTAGAAGTTGATAGTTTATACTACTTATATGTTTTGAACTTAAAATGCAAAACTAGTAAAAACATACATGTTAATCTTTGGATTGAAGGGAGATCTTTGGATTTGTTCGTTTTTCGTACCTGCAAAGCATATAAAGAAAATATTATAGAAGCAACTAATACTAAAGAAATTATATTTAAAGTCTCCAAGTAATCTACATATATAATCACATGACTAAATAATTAAATTTAGTTGTACTTACTTATTCTATTCTATGTAGTGAATAGGTCATACAATGTTATGTATATGCTTACAAGAAATTATATTTAGTGTCATAGCTAGCCATCTATTCAAGAAATTATACTTTTTAGAGACAAGTACAATATGGTTGTCTCAATTTACTTGAGACGTAAAAATTTAGAGGCAACCATAATTTATCTAATGCTAAACATACTTTTAGGATAACAGAACATAACTAACTTGTCTTGAAGAGTTGTCTTTATAAACAAATTTTGTTGTCGTGAGTCTTAAAACCTTGCAATCTTAAGTGAGTCTATTCAAAACGAGCGGCTGGGTGTATGATCATTTTTTATGGTCAAACCTTTAATTTGTTTCAGGTTTCTCCAGAGTTGGGATTAGGGTCAGATAGGGCCACGAACTTACAAAAAAATGTCAAATAAGGCCTTATATAGGACGTTCTGTCCAGTCTTCACCATTTGGGGCGGTTCCCGGTTTAATTTTTTGAGCATCTTATTCATTAAGTCTAGTTTACTCATACCAAATTTCAGCTAAAACATTAATCGGGAAGGCATTCAAATGGGTTCTTGAAGATAACTGCGCAGTTATCTTCAAGAATTCATTTGAATGCCTTCCGGGTTGAAGTTTTAGCTGAAATTTGGTATGAGTAAACTAAACTTGATGAATAAGATGCTCAAAAAATTTCATCAAAAAGTTCCACCGGGAACCGCCCCAAATGACGACGGTCGGAGAGAACCTCCTATATAAGGCCTTATTTGACATTTTTTTTAAGTTCGAGACCCTATCTGACCTTTTTCTCTCCAGAGTTCTAAGGAGACTCTCTCGGTTAAATACTCACACTTTAAATCTTCATGAATGTGACATCGGAGAAAAATTATACGAGTAGTTTTTATTTTGTCTTCTTTTGATGTGGTATCATCAATTTCGTAGTATCACCCAAACTTTTGGCATTTAAGTGAATTTCAACATCTAACGCCTACGAGGGATAGCACTTACGGGAGATTTGACATGTTGATAACTACAAAAAGAAAATAATACGGAGTATTACTTTATTCTCGTATAAAGTATCATGACATCATGCAAAGTATCACAATTCTCATTCAAAGACTACATTCTAAAACATTTGAATTTGAATTCTTAAGTCATATTATATGCTAACTAAGTTTAAATACGACATTAGTTAATTAATTGGATGAGTAAATGGCTTATTGTAATCGATATTTATTCATAAATATATGTCATTAAAGTCTTTGAAAAAAACGGTGATGGGATATAAACTTGTTGAATTTACTTCTTTCTATATAAAAAGATGAGGTAATAAAAACACCTCCATATTCGAATGTATTGCGCGCAGATTATAGTAGTGACTATTACAAAGTAACTTTTTAGAAAATTTTTACGTAGTTGGACATATTAACAAAATAAGCATATTGTATTCTGCAAACACATAGCTAATAGTAACATATTCCATTTCAAGGCAATAATCATGAGTTTCACCTAAGGTGTTAATTGAGTCAAATAGTAGACTGAGTACTTCATATTATGCATGCTCATCACAACTATATTGGAACATGGATAATAAATAAAAATAATTTCATAACAGCAAATCTACCATGTTATGTTGTCGATTACAAGACAGGGGACATTTTTACCAAATGCTCCAAATAGAGAAAACAAAATCATAAGATTGAAAAGTGAGGCATACATGAAAATTATAACTACTTTAATACTCCATTTTTATATTATTTTTTCTTTCATTCAATTAATAAAATATATTTCAAATATAACTTTTTCTTAATTTAATAAATTCAATCCATTCAATTATTTCGATCACAACTTCACCAATTTTATTAGATTCAGTCAATTCATCTCATCTCGGTGTTATCAAAGACCCCTTAGAGAGATTAACCAACTTTATATAACCAACTTTGGATTAAGAGCTTATAGTAAATCACATATTCATTGTTTTGTATTGATAATGATGATAAAAACTATCAAATTATGTTCAATTAGGAAGATCAAGTACTCGTTTATTTTACAACAAACACATTCGTAGTAGAACTTATCGAAACAATTGCGGCTTAATTGATACTAATATACGTATAAGAATAAAATGGTTCTTAATTATACAGAAAATTAAAAAACATTGATAATGACAGATCACATCAAGCATTAGACAAACTAAATTAATCCAATGAAAGAACGTACCTCGTGTATTATACAAAGAAATCGTGGCGCGATGATAACAGCACGTTTCACTAAATCATTAAGCTTAATCACATTTTTAAAATTGAAAAAATACTTAGCGCAATTCATGATGCTTTTACCTCAAGTTTATGCGTGTTTGGCCATATTGGTGAGATACGGATACTTTTTATAAGGTGAAAAATAGGGCATCACAAATGTGATATGAAACGACTCATTTGCTATTCTGATGTGACGTTAATAACATAAAATGCCACTGCATACGTGAATGTACATAAATCATACCCTATTCATTAAAAACTTCACCTGGAAAGTAATTGGATCAACATCCGCCAAATCTTTTTTTTTTGTTTGGAAAGTAAATTTTTTTTTAGTAATTTACCAAAGAAATTTTAGTTTCTCTGTGAATTGATTTGTTTGTAATTTTTGTATTACCCATACATATGTAGGTACATCATTTTTCAAGATAATTTGAGCATAGTAAATACTGCTTACATATTATTCCGCCTAGGATCTTCAATATACTAAAGAGTAAAGACGCCTCGGGGGTAATGTTGTTGTTACTTGTGAGGTGTGATTTCTTCGTTCTCCTAAGTAGTATTGGCGGTTGTCCCTGAATAAACATGATTACCGCTGTGCTCCGAGGACTCAGAGAGATGCTTAAAGCCTTAAATGGAAGATATTATAATGGATTGGTGAATGCTTAATCGATTGGGAAATTGGATTACCGCTGAACTGTTTGATACTTTGATAGAATTGCCATCATGAACCGTTTGCATTTAAAAGCCACATTTAATGTGATGAGTTTCATCATGTATTCGTTCAGTTAAAATGTATTTTTAAAATTTTTAAAACTCATATGTCAGTACTAATTTAAATATTGTGATTAAACTTCAATTTCAGTTAACCATTGGAATCTTAAATTAGACAAACGAACGGAGCAAGTTTAATTTTCTATAATATCGTCATATGTATAACTCTAAGCTCATCATATAACAACCATGTGTTTCATAAATTATCACACATTTTTGTGCCTGGTAGCAAAATTCAATGAGGTCAGACTTCCTTCTAGGGATGGACCCGGGCCGGGCCAGTTCCGGTTCGGGCTCGGCCGGGCTTTTTTTTTGGGAAGGGAGAACCATAACCGGCCCGGGCAGCGGTTCCGGGCCGGGTCGGGCCAGTTCCGAGCCGGGCGGTTCAATGTATTTTTTCTTATTTTCTTTTGCTTTTCTAATTAACCCCTGACCCCCCTTCACCCCGACCCCCAAACCCCCCCAAAACACTCAGCCCAACCCACGAGAAACAAAAAAAAAATGAAAAAAAAGGTCAGGACCGGGCCCGGGCCGGCCGTGCCGGTTCCACTTTTAGGAGGCACGAGCCCGCCCCGTTTAATTCCAGGTTCAGGTGGCCCGGATCGGTTCAGGTGGCCCGGACCGGTCCGGGCCCAAACAGTACCAGTCCACCCCTACTTTCAATCACAATCTCAAATTCTTAATGGTATGATCACGTGTCAGTTCAACCTAAACTTCAACCGAACTCAATTTCAGTACTGGACCAAATAAAACTCATTGTATGAAATGGCCCGAGACCGGCCCGGCCCGGACCCAGTGGAATCCCGGGCCGGTTCCAGGCCTTCCCCCAAAAATAAAAAGCCCGGTTTGGCCCGGCCCGTAACCAGTCCATGCCTAAGCGTAACTGTGGCAGTGCTTCTCTTGAAAGAAAAAATGTCTTAAAATGGCCCATAATTTAAGGACTTAAATGAAATCACTTCTCCGTAAAATTACATTTAACTAAAGCACTTCCAAACAAACCCTATTGCAACTGAACACCTTCACTGGTAATGCCAGAGAAATGAAAACAGAATCTCAAGCACCTGGAGTGCAAGAATACAACCAATACATCAAACTTGTGCATGCAAGTCTGCGGCAATGGTTACAAGCGCACAGCACAATTGGTGAAAAAACTGCTGGAAAAGGCGAGTCCAAAAACTTATATTCACAATATATATAATACCCAAAGGGCCAAAGCTAAGCACAGATGTATCGAGCTCAAGCTCGAGGAATGTTCTGTATAGTGGGGAAATGGATATATTTGAGCTGAGCAGTAATTTTGCAGGACCAGACATATAAGCTCCATTTTAGGGATCGACTTTAGCCACTCAAATGACTACAGCGAAAAGAAAATGAAAAGGACCGAAAACAAAAGAATGAAATCAACTTGAAAAGTCTATATAGTAACAAGACGCCTTCATCTAGTAATGTAGTCTTGAAGTTGAAGGCATGTGGGCTCGAGTATTCACAACCGGAGAGATAACCCTCCGAGAGAACTTAACTGCTAAGCCTCCACAGAATTTCGGGTTGAGGAGGCTTGTTGTATATCAATGTTCCTTGTCGCATGCCTTCTTTTCCTGGAACTGCGTTTTCTAGATCGAGGTTTTGAAGTGCGTCGTTTTTCCGTGTTCTCTTGGATGTTGGTTAACTTTTCAGCAGTGGGAAGTTCAGGAGGGGCATCTGGCCATGGTGTGCGCTTTGCTGGGACTGTAACATCTAAAGGAGGGTCGATAATCCATCTGCGTTTAAAAAGGTATGGAAATGAGTGTAACACAAGTAAATGAGTGTAACCGGCATCTTTGTTAAAGCATCGATCTTATAAAACTATTGGTATATATAAGTTGCATAGAGCAACATTTTTAAATTTGTTAGCACATATATGGTAATCTTAATTTAAAAGTCAAAACAAAATTGTGGGTCACCAATATTACAATGCTGAAATAAATAAGAAAAGAGTGGAGCTGGTTCAGGGACTTTGGAGGAAAGAGTGGAGCATCGATTTTTAGTTTGAAAATTTATTTCTATTTGTATATTTTATACTATAAATAATGATATGATTTGTTGGACTGTAATGTGGACATATATATTTATATTCACTTTATTTTCAACCTTCTAAGCAATGAATGAAATAGAAAATAATTCTTGAAATAAATCCTAATATATGATTATAATAAGGACAGAAACAAAAATGTGACTTGATAACTTTTAGTGATTACGATAATTATATTGTGTTCAAAATTTACACCACAGTGACTATAAAAGTATATCCATAGTAATTGTAGTCACTTTTTGTCCATAAGATTTTCTATTTGTAATATTTTAGGAAAAACATCAAATAAATATCACACACTGTTTCCCTCCTCTCCAAAATACCCAAGTCAAACAATTAAGGTCAACTTTAATAGAGTGTTTTGGAAGCAAATGTTTTGTAGCCATGTAGGGCTTAATATACAACTTCATATATATTTGAGATTTTATAAATATTGAATGAATAAGATAATACATTTTCCTTTTTATTATTAGGGTCAAAGTGAAGGAAATGCATAATAGGAATAATAACTTCATACTAATTATTATTGAGAAAACTTCTTAGAGGGTCTAAAACATAAATAGAGGTTAGTAGTGCACAAATAGGACTATCATTGTGTTTTTCCTAAACTATGACTCATTCACACATAATTAGGGAAGTTTTATGCTTTTCATCGCACCAAATAAATAATATTTTGGGAATAAAATATAGTTACTCCTATTTGTGCACTATCTATGCTTTACTCCTATTTGGAGAGATTTCATTATACAATTAACTTTTCCATTCCATTTTTACATTTTCTACATTATAATCATTCCACTACTATTCATTTTTTATTTTTACAAACTATCTTAACTCATCACCTTCTCATGATATTTCCATGGCATTGGGAAAAACTTATGAATCTATGATACTGAGGTTTTCGGAGTTTCGCTCCCTGGCTTAAGAGATTGCCGGTATACATTTTTTGCGTAAATATATAATATAGACTAATTTCAAACTACTACTCCCTCTGTCCCAAATTAATTGGCTCGTTTGCTTTAGCACAAGTTTTAATTAAGTGGTTTAAAAGGTTGAAGATGTGGTTGAGATTTGAGTAGAAAAAATGTAAATTGACATGAGATGAAACGAGACCATTATTTCGTACATTCCAAAAGGAAAATAAGACAATTGTTTCGGGATGGAGGTAGTATTTGAAATAAAAATTCAATGTCACCAATGGCCAACCTTAGTCTCATAGTCTCACTAACAGGGCTACAGAGGGTGGTGGTTGCAGCCAACCCCGTCTGATTAATGTATAGCCTTCGTATGTGAAATTTCAACAAATAGTTTGTTTCCCTACCCCTTAACTTTGGGAACCCCTGACCCCCTCAGAGGGGCATTATACAAAGTCCTGGCTCTGCCCCTCATTGGGGTTATGGTGGTGATGAAGATGCCGTGTTTCATTCCCCTACTGCATGTATAATGTACAGGCTTCTTGAATGGCCACCATAAATATTGTTTGAGTGGAAATTGAACTTTCATATTCACAATATTTATAAGGCAAAAGGCTCACGACACAACAAATAAATATAAACCGGAGGTGTCAAACACGTTCTAATTCACCCAGAAAATCCATGCACAGTGCATACCTATGCATGCAGTAACTAAGCCTTCAAATAGTTTAACAGTAACTAAATTTGGTAATTTGGTATCTCATGTGTATATTCTATTCTGTCTGGATGTCCCAACCTTACATAATATGTTTAATACACAACTAAATAATGCACTCATGATGTAAAAATCTTCTTCAATCTACAACAAATTCCCCTACTCCCTTGCCGTATTGCTAAACCAGTACCTTTCATACAGGTGATACAGTACATATTTAACAGGATATGCTCATTGTTCAAAATTGCTGGTGATTGAATGTGATAAAATTGTGGCTAAATGGATGAATATGCTGAATTTTCTAAAATATTTATTTGAAATTTATGTTTAGGTATACTAAAGAAAAATATATATACAAACGAAGGTTGAACAGATGAAGTACAATTTCAGTTAATTATATTCCTACCATTTCAGCAAAACATTTATGCGGAGTAAATTTCACATTACCTTTTCTCATCATTAGCAGATTGAACCAACTCAAATGAAATAAGTTAAGTTAGGAGAAAAAGTTGGGTGGTAAGTCCAAGATAATGCCTACCAAATGGGCACTAAGATTCACTGAAGCTACATACTTGAGTAGTTGAGTAACTACTTGAGTTGTTTAAAACAAAATAAAAACAGAGAACAGCATGAAGCTTATGCAAGTGAAATGAGTGGCAAACGAACTAACCTGGCAGGGAATTTGCTGTCAGCCCTTGCCTCAACACGGAGCCACCAGAGCATAACCTTACGTCCACAATTTCCTAGAGGTTCCACCACTGAAGAATCCTTTAACAAAGATAGCGGGTTGTCAATACCTCCTCCAGCATCTACTACTCCATCCAAATCCTTAACCCATTCAGGCTTTTCTTCAGCATCTTTCCAAACTAATCTTGAATTCAACACAAAGCTAGACCATTCGAACTTCCTGGGTAACACTACTGCCCTATCTCCAATGTACCTTGCACTCTTCCCTATAAAAGGGGATGTGTCAAAGGTGTTCCAACCAATCAGATGGTCTGAAGCATTGCAAACTGGACCTTGAACTGGCAGTTGGAAATGCTTTTGATTGTTTTTTTGAACAGCTGATGGCAACTCTTCTTCAAAACCTCCTGAATGAGCAAGAATGCCAACAGATATTGCACCAACCCATTTCACCTTTTGGATCTCTTCAAAAAACTCCAGACTGTGCATATTACTATCATCAGCAAACATCACTATGCCATCTAGTTTTTCGGCTCTCACATGCCTGCTCAAGGGTACCAAACAAAAACATAAAATATGAAAAATATCCAATCTCAAGACCTGAGTGATTATAAATATTATTCAAAAACCCCAAATACACATGACTTTAGGATAATTAGCATCAGTGTGTGTTACTTTTACAGAAAATGTACACTAAAAATAAAAAGTAACCTTGAATTGATAGATACTGGATCGATAAAATCTATGAAGAAGAAGAAGAAGATCAAATTTTGCATACCTCAACGCGTGAACTCGCATTTTGGACTCCAAGTTGTGGCGGTCTTTCCATAGTATAGGAATTTTGTCACGGAATCCTATGTGGATAATCCGGAGTCCTGACTTGGCTAGCAGGGAGGATGTCTCATTTGTGGTTCCTCCAGCTTCAACAACAATCCAGATCACATTGTACGGAACATTCATTAGGGAATGCATCACTCCCGTAAGATGCATAGTCTGAAAAGTTCGTACATAGGTCGGAGTTATGGCAATCACAGTTCGTGGACTTTTGACCCCATATTGAAGCATCTGCTCCTTCTGAACGATCTCAATTATCTTATGAGCCTGCATCACCTCAGTTGAATTCGGGTGAGGCCAGGGCCTTATCAAGATCCCGTGCCGCCCAACCACCACTCTACTACTCGACCCCGCCGTCGTCTTATTTGCGGAAGTGCCACGATCCAAACTATCTTCTATAGAAAAGGCAGCGCCGCCGGAATTGTGGAGCGGAAGAGAGTAAAGGCTATAACTGTTGGTAGAAGAGTTGGATAAAAAGAGGAAAAACAAGGAACGGGAAAATCTGAAGCCAAGTACAAGACTAATGAGACAGCAGAGACAGTGAAGCACGAGCCACAAGACCGTGGCCGGCGATTTCCCGTCTGACGACGAATCCAGCGGCAACGCTCCTCTGAAGCTGTTGCTCCTCCGGTTCAACTTCATCATTTTCGTCCCTCCTCCACTAGAGAGAGGGAGAACGGTTGCTGAAATGGATGAGCGAAATAAAGGTACTAAATGGAGTGTAGCTATGAAGATTCAGATTAAGGAGAAGAAATGAAGAAAATGTTCCCGAAATGTTCGGTAAGCTGTCGAAGAAGAAGATGTCTGTAGAATGTTTGGTAAGATGTTGAGGTATAACATAACAGAGCTTCCTTAAAGCTGACGAATCGAGCAGATTGCTTGCTTCCTTCCTTCTTTACCGTTGTACGCCATGATCGAGCAGCTGAAATCGGGTACCAGATATAGATAATCTGGTAATGACCCAATTTTTGCTGGGTTTTCGGACATGTGTTCCGGAGGGTTTGAAGCTTCAGACCAGGAGAAAATCCAGATGGGCCTTTGACATTGAGAATCTAGGGGTAATTCGGTAATGTGCCACATATAATTGGGTAGTCAATTTATTTCTAATTCAAGTATTCAACTACCGATGGATATGTATTAACGCCTAAATAGTAATTATCTGTCCCTGGAAATAAAATATTAATGTACTTGCTAAAAAAGGATCCCAATTATTACCTTTACTTGTTTGCAAAAGAATGAATCATAGATTAGATGAATCTCAGCTACGTTACATTGAAGTTGGTACACATGTCATGTGGGTGGTTTTTTTTGTCGTATATTGAATTTGAATATATGGGATGCTATATATACTAATATACAATCAAATAAAAATTTATAAATAAAAAGGTGGTTCGATTCACTATGAATCTTTATGATTACATGTATGTAAAATGTGAGTGGAGTCTTATGTAGATACTTGATATATTTGATTTTTTAAATCATATTTATTCACACAAATAATGGTTAAAAAATGATGTATAATTATAAAAAATGATTTAGTTAAAAAAATTATTGAGTAAAATATATTGACATTGCTGGATTGCAGAGAAAAATGAATTGTTAGTATGAATACGTATAAACCAGTAGAAAATTTAATTTATTAGTGAGAAAAGTTGTGGTTAACCAGTTAACCTTATGAGTTATGAGTACAATAATTGTCCCTACGTATACGTAAAATTTTACATAATCATTGTCACACAAAAATTAATAATTGTTCTTACTTGGGCTTGGACGCATCCACTTCCCCTTCTTTTTCATTTTTGGATTTCTCTATTACTATTGTATGGATATACCAAAGTTTTTATTAATATAATATGAAAAATGTACCCTGACATTTATCTATGCTTGGACTCGGGGCGGGCCGGGTCCGGGCCGGGCCTAGGCCCGGAGGGCTTTTGAAGGTAGGGTGAAGGCCCGGGACCGGCCCGGGTTACCACCGGTTCCAGGCCGGGCCGGGTCCGGTTCTAATTTTTTTCTTGATTATTTCATCCCCTACCCCCCCCCCCATCCCCCCATCCCCCAAACCCATCAGAAACACCCAGCCCAACCCATTTCAACCCAGCCCAAACAAAAAAAACACAAAAACAGGCCCGAACTGGGCCCAGCCCGGCCGGGCCGATTCTCATTTAGGCTATCCCGGAACCGGCCCCAGTTTCCTCCCTCAACCGGGCCTAGGCCCGGAAGCGCAAGGACATCCTAGCGCAAGGACCTTAAGGGATGGAAGCACAAGGACATCCTAGCGCAGAATCACAATGTTTAATTTACTAATGATGTTACAATTGTAAAGATGTTACCATTGTAATGGACTTTCTCAAAATATTACTTTTGTAATCTAAATCATTCTCTAAAACTGTCATTCCCCAACATACTTCTTTTACTAAATCAAAGTGTGTGACTCTTTAATTTTGATGTAGAGGGTTTTTTACATGACTAAATATTAATGAGTAATGTTAGTTTTGATGTTTCAAAGGGGGCTACATATGAGTAGAGATGAACTGTTGAAGCTATTTATTGATGTGAGTTACACAGTGCAAAAAGTGTCATGTATATGTTGTCCCTCCTACTATACATGGGGATATCAAACCTCATAATTTACTATTTGAGGTAAGTATTAGTAAATAAATTATAATTCTTACTGGCTTATAATTATTAAACTTGTTCAGGGTTCATATTATTCATTAGCAAGGTCAAGCAATTCTTGCCGATTTCAGGTCATCAGGTCAGAAAGGACATGCACAGTCTACATGGCCTTGTATTTATGATCATCATAAAAATAGTAAGTTGATTAAATAATTTATAAAATCATTTTTTTTTCTTTTTTTTTGTTTTGAATTCAAATTCAATTGACCAGTTTTGTTGTTCTTGGTTTCTCTTTGTAGGAAGGAAGATGTGTATTCATTAGGGGTATGCTTGTTTTTCACAATGGTAAAGAAGATATATCAGGTGTACAAGCTCGATGAAATTCCTATTCCTTGACAAGACCTGAAAGATTATGCCCTTTTAAACTTACGTGGCATTGGTTTTTCAAATGAAGATTCAGTTAGACTTTGGGATTTGGTCTCTTCCCGTTTGGGTAAAAAAAAAAGACATGAGACCTTATGCACTTGAGCTGTGTAATGACCTGATGGCTCTTAGAGATCAAATCTGATATCATAGATAGTAAAGTGTTCATGTTACTCCATGCACTAGAGAAAGAGAAAATTTCATTTTGTTTCATCGTGCTACAAAAGCTTTCTTAATTGTCTTGTAGTAAAGCATTGTTTGTGATTGCACAATGCAATTGTTCTTTCTGAATTCTAATCTAATATTACTTGCTAGATTTGCATTTAGCTCCTCAAAGATTTGCATCTTGGATGTTAAACAAACAGTCAAATTCCAACTGAACTTTGCTCTAATACCATGTTTAGACCCAGGAATCAATCCTAAAAGATCAACTTGATAGATGGAGGAGCCCAAATCTTAATATAACATTTTGTTACTTCACAATTTTCTGGTGTGGGATTTTAACACCCCTCCTCATGATCACGCACTTCATCAAGATCGTGTGCCATCATTAAATTTTTTCGGCGATTCGTCATTGTCATTTTTAATCATTTCATCATTTTTCATAAGGGGTCCACACCATATAGGTTACGGATCGATTCGGTTTGGATACCATGTTAAGATCGAGGGTTATATCCTAAATGGTCAACCTAATAGAAGGATTAGCTCAAAGTCTTATATAGTATTTTGTAAATTTTCGGTGTGGAACAAATAGTCTAACAATACTCATTCCATGTTATTTTTTATTCTTCATTTGACTTTTTGTTTCTTTTCTTCTTCCAACTAGTCTGTGACTAGTGACACTCTTTCTACTCGATTTTGAGTTTATCACTTTTAGTCTCTTAAGTATTGTGAGAGATACTTTTGGATATTGTTTTTAAACTATATCACTTGTAGTACTTGCGTGATGCACAAGAAGAATTACATTTCGTAGAATAAATTTATTTAACAAAATCAAACTTTAATACATTGATGGGAAGGTTCATATGTGGAATTTGTGATTATAAGATAGAGTTAGGGTAAAATGTTTTTAAATAAGAATGATAAAATAATGTTTACTAAATCATTTTATTTTATTGTAGAATATGTTTGGTAATATTATGGCAGGTACGATTTAAAGATTCTTTATAAAAAAGATTCATTTTCTCTCTAATTAGATGGTGTGGTGACAGTTATGAACTAAAATACTACAAATGGTCATGCTTTTAAAAAATCCTAATCACATAGTAACATATATAAAAATGAAATAAATAATCTTTAATTTCATGGCCTGAATTGTATAATGATCACGATAAATATTACCCGAATTACCTTTTTAACCGATTTAGCTGAATCCATCTCCTCTCTTACGAAGAACCCTATATATTTATAGTGGAATTAGGAGGATAAGATCATATCTAAATACAATCTAATAAATAATTAATACTTAAATATATGAGATAATATCAAAGCTTGTCTCAAACTTGATATTATCCTATAGCAAATATTAAATATCAAAATTATTAGATAATATCAAGATTTATTGGATATATAAAAATTTCGATGTCTACAAATGCCCCTTGGGACTTGCTCGTTTGACAGCGAAGGTCTAGAAAATGGGGGAGTCTCGGAACAATTTTCACCACATGCCTTTGCGGTCTAAACTTAGATGGCTGTTTTGAACTTTTTCACAGAAGGGGCTTTGAGATTCAAATGGCATATTCCTTCGCCACTTTTTACTTTAAGGAAAGGGCCTCCAGATTCAAATGGCACAATATATCTTTCGTTTGCAGTTCTAACGAAAGGGCATGCAAATTTAAATGACTTATTCTTCCGTTTGCGTTTTGACAAAAGGACCTTCGAATTCAAATGACTTGATCTTTGTCTCATTCTTGACGAAAGGGTCTCCAAATTTAAGACATGATCTTCTTTAATATCATTCATGCCCCCGTTAAAAGATCGGGTGTCACGCCCCGGATTGCCCAAACGCGCTAACAACTGTCACACAATTCGATTAAGGAAACTGCGGTCCAACTCACTTGAACCATGCAAGGCATACATGAGTATCATTCACACAAGTACATCCATAAACAATCATAAGTAAAACATTTCAAAATACATAGTGGAAACAAATTACTTTTAATTTCAAAGGCCACTCAGGGAAAAAGAAAACATTAGCACACAGACTTCCTAATCATTTATAGTTTAAAATAGTTCCAATAAGCAACATTTTGTTTATATCAAAATAGAACTGGAAGAAGCACAAACCACATCTTCTCTCCATAGATCACCCAAAGCAAACGGGAATAGGAAGCAAACTATAACTTCTACCTGAAAACTTTGAGGTGGCCTCTCTCGTGAAGGGTAGGTAAGTACTTTGAAGCATTTGAAACGTACAATGACAACTATACGATATAAAATCAATGTTTCAAACACAAGACCCTCAATATAGGGTGATAATAGACTATGGGCGTAGCCTATAGCTACCCATTTCAAATCACAAGTATAGTATATATATCAAGTCGAATAGCCGACTTGTAGGTCCATTTGTATTTCAATAGCAACAGACCATCCACCCACACTTACATACCATATTCATCGGGAGGGTTACCATGCTACCCCTGATATACACTTAATTCCCATAAGGGGAGTTACACGTATTATAGAGGTTACACACCTCACGTATCGCATACAAATATGATCCAGAGGTTACACACTTCACGTGTCCTACACATATATTGTCTAGAGGTTACACATTTCGCGTGCAATACATGAATTTCATCTAGAGATTACACACCTCGCGTATCCTACACGGATATCATCTAGAGCTTACACACCTCGCGTATCCTACACGGATATCATCTAGAGGTTACACACCTCGCGTATCGTATAGGAACATCAACTAGAGGTTACACATCTCGTTTATCATATATGAATATCATCTAGAGGCTACACACCTCGCCTGTCATATACAAATTATGTTCTAGAGATTACACATCTCTCTTATCCTACATGAATATCATTTAAAGGATTCACACCTCGCATACCATAACAGCATCTATATCCTCGTATGACTATAGAATTACTATCATAAACATACCATCACATAATCATTTTGTGACATCGCATCCGGATGTACTTGAATTTGAAATTTGATTATGTGATTCATTACTAATATTAATCTAGCACCCTGATTACTTACTCATCATATTATAAGTAACCTGATATATTACAAACAAGTCGTTTATTTTAATGAAATCGCGGTATTCAATACAACAAATTTTTGTAAATTTTTTTCAAAAATATTAATGAAATAAAACTTATGTAATAAAATATAATTAAAGTTATTACATGTATAGTGTTATAATGGTTTAAGTTTAAGCCTAGATGGTCGCCGACTCACTCTCCCTTACGGGAGGTCTCGGGTTCGAAACTCAATGGAGCGAGTTTCAGCCATGATTACTCCAGGTCCCCACAGGCCCCCACCCCAGATCCCCCTGGAGTAAAAAATTAAAAAAAAGTAAAAAAAATTAATAATAATGGTTTAAGTTTTAAAAATGAACTTAAATTACTATGAATAAAGTTAGTTTTGTAGTCCGAATGGGAAGTGAATTTGGGCTTGAATATCTTTTAATTAGGCCCGAATGATCCGAAGCTAAAAAAAATGGGCCGACCAATTCCCCTCTCTCAAAACATGACCAAGCCGCAGCCCATTCCTTTCCACAAACAACGTAGTTTCCTGAATAATGTCAGACCAGCGTCTAACCTCCCCATCGTTAAACATTTCCATCACCATAGCCGAATCGGTTTCTACCTGAAAACCAACGAAGCCTTCTTCCACAGCACCTCGGACTGCCACTGCCAAAGCCTTAAGCTCGGCTTCAATCGGAGACGAAGCCGTCAATGGAAAGCTACTTGCCCAAATCATTTCACCCTCAGAGTCACGAAGTATTGCTCCTCCCGAGGCTTCAGTAGGTGAAAAACTCGCATCAACATTCAGTTTAAGATAGTTATTCGGTTTTCTCCACCGAATAATCTGTATAGATGTACCTCTTGCTCTGTAATTTTTCGAAACTATTTGTTCTTCCTTCAAGATGCTACAAACTGAATTGTTCTTAAGTTTAGGAAGAGACCAAGCCCAATTTTGAGTGTAGACCTTAATTTGAGAGATAAGACTGATTGATGAGGGAGCCATATAACTTGAGTCGTTTCCCCAAACCAGATTAGTATAGGTTTTCCACACCTGCCAACAAATAATTCCCGGTAAATTGTGTTTAAATAGGTCCATCACACTTTTGGTTCCAGCTTTCAACCACCAACACCGAAGAATTTGACCAATGTTATCACTTTGAGTAGTAGGAATCCCAAATATCTTCATAAAGTGATGCCAAATGGGTTTCACTGTATGGCATTGATAGAACAGATGCTCCAGGCTGTCAGAGTGTTTTCTGCACATAACACACATGGAGGGTTCAAGCACCACCTTGAATCTTCTGAGCTTATCAGATATAGGAAGAAGACCTTTAGTTATCTTCCATAAAAGTAGCTTCACCTTAAGTTGTTGTTGAGGATGCCAAATATGTTTGTATGTAAAGGTAGTATCTTGTTTGTCCCTTGCTTCTTCATAAGCAGACTTAAATGAAAACATCCCTTTGAATCATCTTCCCATAACAAAGTTCCAGTATGATCCTAAGAACATAGTAAAACAGCTTCCTCATGTATATTACAAATCCTTCTCCAGATTGGGGAGTCATAAATTTTAGGTGTCATATTCTCCCCCCTTTTATATCTTTCTCTAATAAAGTCTGCCCAAAGAGAGTCTCCAGTCTTCCATTTCCACCAGATTTTAAAACCATAAGCTTTATCCAAAGAGACTAGTGACCTTATCCCTAGTCCTCCTTCCTCAGTAGGGTAGCAAAGGCTATCCCAATTGGCCCAGTGAAACTTCTTCTCATTAGTAGATCTCCAAAAGAAAGAGGCCATTTTACTATTCAAAATTCTGATAACTTTTCTAGGCAAAGAATCCACAGCCAAGACATGTAGGGGCAGTGTATTGAGCACATGTTTGATCAGTACAAGTCTTCCCCCCTGTGACAATAGCTTTTGTTTCCAGGGAGATAACTTCTTTTCAAACTGACTTATAATAGACCCACAATATTGTAGTCTGTTTATTCCTTTGTGTAGCTGCACTCCTAAGTATTTGATGGGGAGGTAAGATTGATTCATACCTAGGAAGTTTTTAATGCTGAGTTGTCTGCTTGGTAAAGTTTTACCACAAATAAAAGAGCTTTTGTCAAAGTTAATAAGCTGCCCTGATGTGTTCTGATAATCTTCCAGGAATTTTTTAAGGGATAACAAAGATCTGGCATCTCCATTCAGGAAAATTAGCAAATCATCCGCAAAGCCAAGGTGAGTAATAGGAAATTCATTCATTCCCATCCAGAAATACTTAATTATACCTGATTGAAAAAGGCTTTTGATCCCCTTGAGAAGGCTTCCGAGGCTATAAGAAATAAAAATGGGGATAAAGGGTCTCCTTGCTTGACACCTTTGAATGGCTTAAAGAAGCCATGGGGTGATCCATTAATCAAAATAGAGAAGAATGTGGACTCAAGATTATTGATCACCATACTGACAAATTGAATACTAAAGCCAAATTTTAGCATAATATCCTTAAGAAAGTCCCAAGAGACTCTGTCAAAGGCTTTGGCCATGTCCAATTTGATTATAATATTGGATCCCCTGATTTTCTTGTCAATACAATGCACCATCTCCTGGGCTATTAAAATTTGATCAGAAATGTCTTTTCCCTGCATAAATCCTGCCTGCTCCCTGGATATGATTTTAGGCATGATTTCTTTCATCCTGTTTGCCAGAATTTTTGTACAAACCTTACTAATAAAGTTTGATAAACAGATTGGCCTGAACTCAGAGAAAGAAGAGGGGGTATCTTTTTTAGGTATAAGAATAATCATGGCACTAGACATCCCTTTAGGAATAGGGTGTCCCATAAAAAACTCCTGAACAACCATTAGGACATCATTTTTAACCACCTGCCAACATTTTCTGAAGAATATCCCATTGTACCCATCCGGCCCAGCTGCACTGTTCTGATTTAGACCCCAAACAGCCTCCTTTACCTCCTCCATATTAGGTAAACTAATCAGCATGTTGTTATCTTCCATGTTAACAATGGAAGGAATATTGGGCAGGATCTCACTGGAGTCACCCACAGGACTTCTAGAGTATAAATCTGAGAAAGATTCAATAGCTGCTTCTCCAATGGTTTGCTGGTCAGTCAATTCATGGCCTAAGGGATCTGTAATAGAGGTAATATTCTGAATCTTATTCCTTATTTTGACATAAGAATGGAAAAACTTAGTATTTAAGTCTCCCTCCTTTATCCACTTGATATTGGCTTTTTGTTTCCAATACTTTCTCTCAAGCCTGTATTTGGATAGAAGCAGTCCCCTCTTATAGGCTAGGTCTTCTCTATTGCCATCATTAGGGAGATCTTCAAAATGTTTTTCAGCTTTCAACACCTCTTTTTCACAATTTTTTATATCATCGAAGATATTGCCAAAAACACTTTTATTCCATTCTTTCAGATCTTTCTTAAGACTTTGCAACTTCAATACTAACCCCCTCATACCACCCCCTGTTTTGTAGGAAGCCCATTTCTGATTAACAAAACCCATAAATTCTGAGTGGGCCAGCCACATATTCTGGAACCTAAATGGTTAAGGTCCAAAATTGCTCTGAACATTAAACTGCAGCAACATAGGATTATGGTCTGATGGGGTTTTGGGCAAAAGAGAGATTTGAATTTTCTCAAATTTATTCAAGAAAGTGTTATTCAGTAAACATCTATCTAATCTTCTCCAAACCCAACCATTGTCTCTTGATAGAGTTGTATTTTTATCATGTATTATTTCAATGTTAACTAGTTTTATTTGTTGTTGTTTGGAAAATTACACACTTTTGGTGTAATTAGTTAATTTTCTTAGATAGATGTAATTTGTTTAGATTAGGATTATTCTGAGCTTAAAACAGGTCAAGATCATCCAAAGGATCAAGTTTGGACCCCAAAAGATCAAGGAAAGTGCAAGGGGACAAGATCAAAAGAAGATTGAAAAAATATTTCATATACCCGGTCGGGTATAGGCAATACCCGATCGGGTATTGAGTTGATTCGGGTGTCAAAATCAGAATCTGGAGAGATCTGGAGAGACAAAAAAACGTGCAGGATTTTGAAGATTTGGCTCATACCCGATCGGGTATGCCTTCATACCCGATAGGGTATGTCTAGAAAAGTGATTTTCCGGGAAACTGCCTAAAATACCCGATCGAGTACCCTATATACCCGGTCGGGTACACCACCCTGCTACCTCCAAACACCTATAAATACACCCCTTTTCCTTCACAATAAGATCACTCTTTCTTCCATACTCTTAAGCTCAGTTTAGAATAGTATTTCTTTTATATTTTTATAGCATGTTTAGTCTCCAAATGAGGAGCTAAACTTCCATTTCTTGGTGTTGCTCTTGAAGCTTGTTGATTATTAAAGTTGTGAGTTATTTTCTTAACTTCTTTCCTTGAATATTAATGCTTCTCTTAAATACTATTTCTATATCAATGTTGGGGAGTGTTGCTAAGATGACAATTAGTTAACATCTTGACATTGGTCTTAGTAATAGCTATTCCTTCCTCTATGTTAATATTGGGGAGTGTTACTAAGATGACAATTAGAGTTGGTTGAGGTCACCAAGTCAAAGGTGAAGTTGATTCGAGAGAGACTCAAGGCGGCTCAGGATAGGCAAAAGAGTTATGCAGATAAGCGTAGGAAAGCTTAACCCACGATATATAGGCCCATTCAGAATTATAGAGAGGGTTGGGGCCGTAGCATATCGTCTACAATTGACTCCTGAGTTGGAGAAGATTCATAATGTATTTCACGTGTCCATGCTTAAGAAGTATGTGCATGATCCTTCTCATGTGTTGGAGAAGCCGCCCGTGGAGGTACGTGAAGATTTGAACTATGCCGTGCAACCGGTAAGAGTTATTGACAGAAAAGTGAAGAAACTGAGGAGTAAAGAAGTTCCAATGGTTAAAGTCCTTTGGAAGAGTGACCGGGTCGAAGAAGAGGCTTGGGAAACAGAAGCTTTGATGAGGAAGCAGTATGCATTCCTATTCGAGTAGAACTGTGAACTTCGGGGACGAAATTCCTGTTAAGGGGGGGTGAACTTGTGACACCGCTCCCGAACGTCCTTGAAAATTTGATTTAAAATTCAAAGTTTATGTATTGGATTTCTGATTCCCAAACATTTGTAAAACGATTAATGTTTTACGTAATTAATGACCGATTATTATACTGTTCGAACTCGTATATTAGTATCGGGCTTGCGAATACTCATTTTGGGCCCAACCTGCTAAAAATAGCAAGTATTCGAGAATGGCGTTCTAGACCCACTCGGGAGTGACCCACATGGCTAGTAGCCCATTAATATGTATGACATGATTAAAGAAGAATACAAATGCCTATAACCCCATCTTTGGCATTATTGAGCTAAATAATGGGAGTAGGATTTTCCTTCTATAATATCCATCAAGTAAATTATTGAGATGAATCTACACATATTGGAGATCAATAATGTGATGTATGAAGTTGACTTGTTCAAAATAAGTTAGGATGAGTACAAAAAGACATCTTTGACAAAAGATAAAACAATAGGACCCATCTTCCCATTTTTGGGAGTATTGGTAGATATTTTTGGACCTCAATTTGATTGAGATCAATTGGGAAGCATTCCATGTGGCTTGAGTACCTGCAAGACAAGGAAAATATGTGAGGAGACTCACCTTGGCCGCACCACATGGAGAAGCACTGCCCATGACACAATTGGAATCAAATTTTGGGGCCACCACCACTGTTTTCGCACAAACAGGTGTGCTGTTTTGTCTCCCTTCATTTTGAGAGTTATACTCGCCCAAATAGATTGATTAAGGTGTCCTTGGATAGCCTTTGAAGTCTATTTTCATAATTGAGTGGTCTCTGTTCGAGAGGAGAGAGTAATCATACAAAAATCGAGCTGGAGTGAGCAGTGGTCCGTAAACTCGAGCTTTGAGAGTGCTGAAGCTGTTTGGTGGATATCTCGAGTTATACCAATCCAATTAAGGCGTATAAGATACCAAAAGAAATCTCTCAAGACAAGGAATCCGTGAAGGTCTGGTTAGCATCAATCGGAGTAGTGGAAGGCTTTCAAATCGTCCGAGCAAAACACGACCTCGCAGAAACGGATCTACTCTTCTAAAGTGAGTTGTTAACCCCAAAACCTTTCCTTTCTTTTTCCAAATGATATGAACGATTGATGGAGCTATTGTACACCAATCCAAGTGTATAATATGTCCTTATAGATTTAATTTATTGATGTAAAGGTTATGTACTAACCTAGAACAAATCATGGAAAAACTAGGAAACGTGTTCACCGGAAAACACCCATTCTAGGGGCTGTTTTCGTACCAACGTTTAGGGGTTGAGCTAGCACTTTGAAGAGGCTGTTTAACACTCATATTTGAGCAAGGAATCAGTTCCAAATCCACCTTGACCAAAGTCTCGACCATTGGATCGAGAAGGAAGGTTTTAAAGCTCATTTGAGGTGAGGACCGACATCTAGTTGCTTACAACTTGTAGGTTATGCATAAGATTACCTAAATGCTTAAATCATGTTTTTGTGAATAAATATGCTTGAACATGATATGAATGATAAGTGATGGACTTGATCATGAATTGAAACCATATTGATGAATATGGGGTTATGTGAGATAGAAGTATGCTAATATGGTAAATTGACTTTTCCAACTCATGTATGAATGTTATGTGTATGTAAATGTATAATTGCATGATGATGCTTAGCACATGGGAGGCTGCCACGTATCTATTGATATGGAGGGGCTACCATTAGTGATAAATGAGTTGTATGAACAATCTTAATAGTATTGTGATGCTACTTAAGGATTGCCCTAAATGTGTTAGAATCAAACTCAAGGTTTGAGTTTGTTTGTGATGAACTTGAATGAGATTCAAGTGTCAATTGTGAAATCATGGAGTAGGAGATCTATGGTGTGATTTTATGAAGTAGGAGATCTATGGTGTGGTTTTATGAAGTAGGAGATCTATGATATGATTACATGAAGTAGGAGATCTATGATGCGAGTGCATGATGATGTACTCGATCGAGCCGAACTCTAGAAATGAGAAGTTATATTAGGGTTGGACCCTATGTATGTCGTGACCATTAGTCACGGGGTTTGGGAAATGTTTTGTGATAAACATGGGCCTTTGAGCCGACTACTTGACTTTATATAAAGTAAGTATATATCTTGAAAGGGGTAATTTGGGATTACGGCCTATACTATATTATCACCCTATTTGAGGGTCTTGTGTGTGAAATACTTGTTGTATATCTATTAGATGCCTGCCACACCAGTACTTTATAGCCGTATAGAGTACTGACCCCTTCGGGGGCGTCCCACCACCATTTCAGGTTGAGGCTTGAGCTTGTTACCTGTGCCCGTTGCTCGGGAGATCCTTTGGAGAGAAGACGTGGTTCGTGCTTTCTCCATTCTGTTTTGAACAATATTAAACATGCTCATGGATATTTTACTATAGAGCCTGTGTGCTCATGAATAGCCCTGTGTGGCCCTCTTGTTTTAAACAATGTTTTCCGCTGCGTTATGAATTACTTATTATGTTTGTTTATGGATGTATATGTGTGAATGATATTCAAGACGCCTTGTATAATATGAATGTGTTGGACTGCGGTTGACTATTCGTATTGTACGGCGGGTTGTTGACGTGTCCGGATAGGTCCGGGGCGTGACAAATAGCTATTCCTTCCTCTATGTTAATATTGGGGAGTGTTACTAAGATGACAATTAGTTAACATCTTGATATTAACTATAGTAGGATTCATTTTCCTTAATATTCTTCCTTGAGTATTAATTAATTCCTATTCATATTTCATATTAATATTTTTGAACATTACTTAAAGGATCAACTAGTTTTGTTTCAAATATTAATTATTACTAGAAACGATCAACGGACCGATGGTTAATCGTTGATGGTTTCACAAGTAAGTAACTTCGGTTTATTAATGCACGGTCGTGGTTAGTAAACTTAAGAGGGATTAATTTTGTTGGTTAAACCGAAACCGTTGTGTTGAGGTTATCAATGTCAATTGATTTCATCAAGGAGTTAAGAGATTAAATGTTACTATCAAGTAGGTATATGGCGTTGTTCTATACTTGACTAATAGTAAGGGTTATTAATGAACGGTCGTTGTTAATAACTTTCCTCGATGAATTGGATATACTCCTCGATTGAGTATTCGAGAGGAGATAAGTTATAGATATAACAATGATCGACTGAAATATATCAACAAGTGGAAAGTAGCAATGCCAAGTCCTTTTTATCTTTGAATTAAATCACATATAACTCGTTCATCTTCATGTTTAATTTAATTAAATCATTCAACCCAAAACCCCCCTTTATTTACTCCTTTCGTTAAAAAGATAAATTATTCCTTTCCCTGTGGATACGAACTCTACTTCACCTATACTACGTATAAGTGTTAGTATTGAATTTATTTTGAGTGCACTCACGACAAAGTGCACGTCAAATTTGGCGCCGTTGCCGGGGAAAGGCAATTAATTTTCTTTTTATTTTATCTCATAAAAATCAAAAACAAAAAAAAAACATAAAAAAACATATAAAAAAAAACTTACTCTTCTATTTTCTGAGCTTACATGAGTTATGAGTGTATGGATACCAACATTTCATCCTTAGAGAGTCAAATTTCCTTCTTGACTTCTCTAATAAATGAATTTATCTTAAGCTCAAAAGCTCAAGATGCCAAGACATGCAACATTTGCATGTCTCACAGGCATCTTACGGATTTCTGCCCAAAGCTCCAAGATGAATACCTTGAATAAATTGTTAATGTTGGTTACGAAAGGGATGTACCTCACATGAGGTATGATCCGTTCTCCAACTCTAACATGTCTACGGAGGATATGGTCCGGGCTATTGCTACCAACATGACCACCATGCAGAACAACATGGTGCAATTCCAAAATGAGACCAAGTCTAGCATTTCAAACTTGGAAACTCAAATGATTCAAATAGCCGGAGCCGTGAGTAGACTTGAAGCAAGAGATTCGGAAAAACTTCCTTCTCAAATAGAATGTGATCCTAAACAGCAAACTTTTGCAATCCCATTGACAAATGAAAAGGAAATGCAAAAGGAGATCCAGAATCCAGAAGAAGTAAAAGAAGAAAAAGACACGGAGCTCCAACTGGTCCAAGAAGAGGATAAGCCGAGCTTCAAATTTGAATTTTTGTCATTGTCATCCTTTGAGGTATCTCCATCATCTCTGGAAGCTTTAAGAGAAACTCATAAACTTGAAAAGGACAATGACATTTCTGAAATCTTCTTCAAAATTGAGGGATCGAAAAACTTTTCATTGACCATGCTAAACGATAATTTCTTCCCCTTCCTCCCACCACATGAATCAATGAAAATATGGATGTTTGATCCTGGAAAGATTTCCAAAGTGAAGAATCGAGAAATTGAGCATTCCTATGGAAGTCCTAGGAGTGAAAGTGTGAAGAAGATAAATTATCACGATCCGAGTTTGAACGATTGAACACAATGACGGCGTCGTGCCGCGACGTTAAACGAGGCGCTTCTTGGGAGGCAACCCATGCAAGGTATGTTTACTTATTTTATTTTATTTTTGCACTTTTCAAAAAAAATTGTATCACCCCATTCGAACCCAACACCCCAAACCCTCCATAGTTACAATTTCACACTTTCATATCTTCTTCATACATCCACCAAATCAACAAACTAAACTCATATTCTTCTTATCCTCCCCACAATTTTCATTTCTATACCAACAAAACCCACCAAATAATCCAAAATCCGAATTCCCTAACTCCACCTACACCAAGTCCGAATTCTCCTTTTCTATGACGTCTTGAAGATGAGCACTAGGGACCGTGCTTTGACTAGCTTGGGGGGAGAGTTTCATGTAATACTCACTCTCATACTCTTTATTCTTGTTTAAAAAAAAAGCAAAAAAAAACATAAAAAAGCTAGTTAGGTTGAAAACCCAAATGGGCAATCTAAGCAATAAAAGCAAAAAAAAAAAATTGAGTGAGTAGGGGAGAAAGAAAAAAAAATGAGAGGCTAGGATAAAAAAAAAGATCCTAGGCAAAATGAGAGAAATGAGAGAAATTATTTTTACAGGGATGTGGTGATACAATGATGAAGAGGAACATGGAAGGCATAGAAGACAAGTAAACCCAATATCATGAAGTGTGTAGTGCATAAGTGGAATCATTTCACTTTGTAAAACACATTTTAAACATTACTTGGTTGTCTTTTGCTTGTTCATGATTGTTTAAAGTGTTGATGAAACATTGACTTTACTCGAGGACGAGTAAAGAAACTAAGCATGGGGGAGTTGATAGAGTTGTATTTTTATCATGTATTATTTCAATTTTAACTAGTTTTATTTGTTGTTGTTTGGAAAATTACACACTTTTGGTGTAATTAGTTAATTTTCTTAGATAGATGTAATTTGTTTAGATTAGGATTATTCTGAGCTTAAAACAGGTCAAGATCATCCAAAGGATCAAGTTTGGACCCCAAAAGATCAAGGAAAGTGCAAGGGGACAAGATCAAAAGAAGATTGAAAAAATATTTCATATACCCGGTCGGGTATAGGCAATACCCGATCGGGTATTGAGTTGATTCGGGTGTCAAAATCAGAATCTGGAGAGATCTGGAGAGACAAAAAAACGTGCAGGATTTTGAAGATTTGGCTCATACCCGATCGGGTATGCCTTCATACCCGATAGGGTATGTCTAGAAAAGTGATTTTCCGGGAAACTGCCTAAAATACCCGATCGAGTACCCTATATACCCGGTCGGGTACACCACCCTGCTACCTCCAAACACCTATAAATACACCCCTTTTCCTTCACAATAAGATCACTCTTTCTTCCATACTCTTAAGCTCAGTTTAGAATAGTATTTCTTTTATATTTTTATAGCATGTTTAGTCTCCAAATGAGGAGCTAAACTTCCATTTCTTGGTGTTGCTCTTGAAGCTTGTTGATTATTAAAGTTGTGAGTTATTTTCTTAACTTCTTTCCTTGAATATTAATGCTTCTCTTAAATACTATTTCTATATCAATGTTGGGGAGTGTTGCTAAGATGACAATTAGTTAACATCTTGACATTGGTCTTAGTAATAGCTATTCCTTCCTCTATGTTAATATTGGGGAGTGTTACTAAGATGACAATTAGTTAACATCTTGATATTAACTATAGTAGGATTCATTTTCCTTAATATTCTTCCTTGAGTATTAATTAATTCCTATTCATATTTCATATTAATATTTTTGAACATTACTTAAAGGATCAACTAGTTTTGTTTCAAATATTAATTATTACTAGAAACGATCAACGGACCGATGGTTAATCGTTGATGGTTTCACAAGTAAGTAACTTCGGTTTATTAATGCACGGTCGTGGTTAGTAAACTTAAGAGGGATTAATTTTGTTGGTTAAACCGAAACCGTTGTGTTGAGGTTATCAATGTCAATTGATTTCATCAAGGAGTTAAGAGATTAAATGTTACTATCAAGTAGGTATATGGCGTTGTTCTATACTTGACTAATAGTAAGGGTTATTAATGAACGGTCGTTGTTAATAACTTTCCTCGATGAATTGGATATACTCCTCGATTGAATATTCGAGAGGAGATAAGTTATAGATATAACAATGATCGACTGAAATATATCAACAAGTGGAAAGTAGCAATGCCAAGTCCTTTTTATCTTTGAATTAAATCACATATAACTCGTTCATCTTCGTGTTTAATTTAATTAAATCATTCAACCCAAAAACCCCCTTTATTTACTCCTTTCGTTAAAAAGATAAATTATTCCTTTCCCTGTGGATACGAACTCTACTTCACCTATACTACGTATAAGTGTTAGTATTGAATTTATTTTGAGTGCACTCACGACAAAGTGCACGTCAGCTCTCACCCCTGCCCAAGTGTATTTAGGTCTATTATGTGGCAAATCAACCAAATTACAAGTAGCAATGCACTCTGAGAAATCATTAATACCTCTGATTATAGAAGTAGAACTCCCCTTATGCTCACTATAGCTAGCAATAGCATTGAAATCACCACCTACAACCCAAGGTTCCAACATATTGGAAGAAATATCAGTCAGTCCCTTCCAAAGACTCCTCCTGGCCATATAAGTATGAAGTCCATATACTGCAGTGACCCAGCCCTCAAAAATTTGACAGTGAACCTTAAAGTGAGTAAATTGGGGGTGCCAATCAATCTGGGAAATATCCAGCTGAGAGTTATCCCAGAAAACCCAAATTTTATTGATAGGGGAATAGATAACATTAGTAAAACCCAGTTTTTTCTTAAAAACCTCAGACTTGCCCTCCTGAACCATTGGCTCAATAACCACTATCAATTGGAGCCTCCATTGAGATACTAGGGAATGTAGTCTAGAGCTGGAGGACTCTAAACCCCTAGAATTCCATATTAGCCAATTCATGTGGCGGGTATACCCACCTCCTTTACAGCGTTTCTAAAGGATCTCCTAATGGGGGCTTCAGCCTCTTGTTTCTTTTTCTTGTTATTTTTATTTTTCCTGCCCACTTCAATGAATTCCCCTGCCTCATCCTCTGAGATAAGAGATTGAGTATCTTCCTTCTCAGTTTGAGTTGGATTGTCTTCCTCCCCAGCGTAGGTATTAATGACTTCCACACTAAGATTGTCCGCCTCCTTAGGTGCCATACATGGGGCTTCCTCTAGCTGCACTGTAGTAGCCTCTAGGTCTTCTGCTTGTTTTTGGTTTATTAGGATTTCAGCTTTTAATTTGATTTCCTCCTAATTTTGCTTAAGGTTTTGGATAAAGTGCTTCTTCCTTTTCTCATCATCAGAATAATAAGCCTTGTTATCAAGCTCCTGATCAAATTCAAATAATCTGCATAACTCCTTCATATAAGAATCATCTTTTACCATATCCTGATCATGTCTTATGTTTGCAGGTTCCTCCTGAGTAGTTGGGACATATTGAGCAAGAGTTGTTTCTGCAGGTGCCTCCGGAAGAGATGAGGCGTATTGGTTTTTATTCTGTATTGCAGGTGGTTCTTCCATGATGATCTCCTCATCTGTTTCCTCATCACAGATTTTCTCAATGTTGAGCTCTAAAATCTTAGATGTAGACTGAATCTCTGAGTGATGTAATATAATGGCCTGTGATGAAGTATTAAACTCTTCTTCCCCCAATTTGCCCTTGTCCTTCTCCTTAGCAGAAAATTTTCTTGCAACCTTTGGTTGCTCTGGTGATTTTTTGGTTACCCACTTGTCTTTAACCTGGACTTTCATGGGTTGTGAAACTCCCCTAGGAAGGATTAAAGCTTGAGTATTAGCTGCACGTTGTACATCAACTTGACCTCTTGGACACTTAAGCTCGTTATGTCCAAGATGCAAGCATGCCATACAGTACTCCGGCCTATTTTCATAAGTTACTGGCTGTGAAAACCCATAAGAGCCACAGTTAATCCACACTCTAGGAGGCATCTCCTTAGTCAAGTCCAACTCCACACATACTCTAGCCACAGTCGGCCTGGCTAGAGTAGCAGTTGCCTGATCAATCTTAATAGGTTTCCCTATTAATCCTGCTATTTCAAAAAGGGCTCTCTTATCCTGAAGATGGATAGGAAGACCCTCCAAAGCAAGCCAAACCGGAACAATAGGGGACTCCACGTTAGGTCGAAATTCCTGTGACCACTTGGTCACACGCATGACACAACCAGATATAATCCAAGTCTGCCTATTCCAGCAACGCAAATAGTCTTCCTCCATCTCAAATCGTATAAGGACATGTTTTTTATCTAACAAACCCAATTGAAAACCTTTAAAACCAATGAGCTCGAAAGATTTCCTTACAATCGGGAGACTTGGTCTGCCTTTGAAAAAGTATCCGATCAATGCTCGATTGTGTTTGTCTGCCAAAGCTTGGATATCTCCCACATCAAACGAGATTGAGGGCTGCCCTTTAAACCGAGATTTTTGAGTCACAAGCTTTCCTTCTCTATTAGCAACGATGTCAGCGAATGATTTTCCAATCCAGACTGATTTAGGGAGTGTTTGCAATTGCTTCAACTTTAAAGAAGTGATTTTTTAAAGTGATTTTGAGAAAAGTGATTAATAGTAAAAGTTGATAGTGTTTGAAGAAAAAGTGATTCTGAAAAAGTAAAAGTTGGTAGTGTTTGGTAAAAGAAGTACTTTTTGTGTAATAGAAAAAGTGAAAAGCAGTTTAAAGCACCCTTCCACCTGCTTCCAGCTTTTAGCTTTTAAGTGATTAATTTAAGCAGAAGCTGTCATTTGAAAACACTCTTTTTAACTTTTTTTAAGTCAAAAGCTGAAAAGCACTTTTTTTAATCAAATGCAAACACTCCCTTAGGCTGCTGCTGCGGCGGTGGCAGAGCAGCCACCGTAGGGCTCTCTTCCATCCAGAACGAGAATTCTCTGAGGATACAATGTATTCTAAAAAAAACAATTACACTTTTTAAAATATTTCTTTGTTCGGAAATTATGTGCTTCTTCTATCGTTGCCTTTGGCCCTTTGACACTATAAAAAGTTTACGGGATTGACACGGATTTGGCAAAGATTTACCGAAAATTTTGTGTCAAATAGCTCGTGTCAAACTGTTTTTGTCACGAGTTTGACATATTCCTGTCAATTTTGGAAAATTCCTGCCAAAAATCTCTGTCAATCCCGTGTTTTTTTGCAGTGTGAAGAGAATTAAAATAAATCATGTGGTTGTAATGAAGGTAATTGAATCCATATTCTTGTTGACAGAAAATATTGACACAACTAATATACATTTTAATTCACTATTAATTAAAATAGCTTAATCTAAGAGTATGCTCAAACTTTTCCAATTTCATTTGCATATGAACTTTCATATTTTATTCATAACATATAATTGAACCCCGTCCTGTAATGATTTTTTCTAGATTACGGAATACCGAATACGGAGTCTTAAGCTCTGTTAGTTTATTCGCGTATAATACACTCAAACATATAATTCACGTATAATACTCCCGTTTATGAATTTTTCAAAAAATTCGGAAAAATTCGCGTACTTTAAGGATAAAATGTATAATATGGAAAAATTCGGAAAAATTCCCGTTGATAAAATGTACGTATTGATACGTATTTTATTCCCGTATAATACTCTCGTTTATGAAATTTTCAGAAAATTCTGGAAACCTCACGTACTTTAAGCATAAAATGTATAATACATGTACTGTATGTATTGATACATATTTTATTCAAAAAAAAAAATCATTAAACGGAAGCCTAATGTAGTGATACAACTGAAACGAAATGTTTAACTGCTCAATATTATTTATATTGCGTAAAAATTTATGCCTTATATGTTCGTTAATGTATTACTTTTGTTCTCCACCCATACCAAAACTCCAAAGAGATTGAAAAATGTTGTGGCGGCTCACCAAACTCACGGTCACAGTAATATCAACTATTCTCTAATAATATCTCTCTACTTCTACTCAAATAGGCAATGCCGTTTTTATTACTTATTGCACTTATGTGTTCAAATCCGTATATATGAAAAAATTATTCCGTCCATTTTAAATTGTTGAAAAATGTGCTTCAAATGCTAAATAACTTTTTATTTCTATCATTAAATTAGTATATAAGACACATATTATATGCCATATTTTTAAATTGTGAAATGTTTAAAACGCGTCCGTATCTTTATATATTTCACAAACGTATGAAACATATATTAAGCCGTATTTTATATAATTGTATCGTATTATACACGAACGTACGTATTATTGTATTATTCACGAACCGTATATTACTAACAAAGGTCTTAAGTTATGGTAAAACATTTATAAGATGAAATTAATTAAATGTATTTTAGTTGAATTAATCTCCTAAACTTTTATCCAAATTAAAGTCCTATTCCTCTCTCTTTTTACACCCCGTTTAAACCATTGAACCATTGAATCTAGGTTAAGATCAATGTTCTAAAAGGCTTTAGGCGCTAGTCGGGCACAGGGCCGGCTTTAGCATTTTAGAGGCCCTAGGCGGAAAAAGCTTAACATTCACAACTCATCTCGAGTCAAATTTTTATTTACTCATCATATAACAATGTGATGTTTGATAACATTGAAATTGGTTTGGTCGGTTGCTTATGTTGAAATTTATGAAATTCTAGCTAAAGTGGCATGATTAGTTTGATCATCTACCATAACTTCAGTCAATTCAGTCAGAAAAGTAACTCCAGCCCCACTTATTTTGATTATTACACATCTCATCACATGAAATCAAAAGTTACGAGCTCAATACCTACATATTCAGATATATTAGGGTGTGTAAAATTCACAAATAAATATGTATGTCAATCTAAAAGGCTAAAATTAACAGATAAAATTATAAATGGTTAGTGACAAAATAACTAATCTAACAAACATGAGATGAGAAAAGGCGATTGAGGAAAATTCAAAAGTAAGATGTTAACAAAACACATAAAAAGAAAACAAAACATACGAGTAATTAATTATTCAAAATAGCATTTCTTATTAACAAAACGGTGCATTTAAGTTAAAATTTTACAATTATAAAGTTAATTAATCAAAAAATCATAAAGTAAACTAGGAATTAGCTTAAGTATATGAATGGGTGGATAATCCATTTTCATTTAACACACTACGTTTATTAATTATAAATATTTTTTTGAGGCCCTCTAAAATTTGAGGCCCTAGGCATATGCCTGGCCAAACTTGGCCTATGGCCGGCTCTGGTTGGGCGCCAGCCCAGCGCCTAGCGCCTAGGCGGCTAGGCGGATGCCTAGTCGGGGACTAGTCGGAAATATAGAAATCGCATGTTTATCTATACTTTTGCATCAATATAATAAGTAATATTGTATTTTTGTGTGTATAAAATACATATATACATATACATTAACAAACATGAATGATATAGTTATCACATTTAATCATACGTAGTACTCCGTATATGATAAGTAATCACTTAACTTCATTATGTTATTAATATAAATAATGATAAAATTTAGGTATATATACAAACATATATACTCGAATAGTTTTATCTTAATTTACAACTTCATTTCTTTATATTCATGGCTAAAGCTAAAGTATGTATATCGCTTAGAAAATTAAAATTAAAATGTAAAATAATGTTCAATGAATCTAGACAGCCTAGGCGACCGATTAGGCGCTCTAGGCGGACAACTAGGCGCCATAGGCGGCGACTAATTCACCGAGTCGGCAAACCAATTAGTCGGAGCGCCTAGATGAAAATCGGGGCGTCCGGCCACCGCCTAGCGCCTAGGCGGGGACTAGTCAGACGCCTAGAACGACTTTTAGAACAGAGGTTAAGATAATGACCTTAAATATTTATTAATCAGAATTAATTAATTGTTTTAAAAGTAGTGATAATAGATATTATTGTCAACCAATAACAGAGTGACATGTCAACGGTTTATAACTCAATTTTATTATATAAAATAATAGATTGTTGGAATACCTAGAACCTGTTTGGTAACACAAAAATCGGTTGATTCGACTGATTCAGATGAAAATTTTGAAGTTCTGGCTGAAGTGACCGCATTGGTTGAATCTGATGATTTAAGAAATAATTATTTTTAAAATATATTTTAGTAATAAAATAAAGAACAAATATATGCAAAAATGGCTAAAATTGTCATCTACAGTAATTTCAGCCAATACAGCTACAAAAGTAACTCCAACCTAACTTTTTCTTGTTATTACACAATTTAGCGCGGGAAAACAAAAGTTACGCGTTTGGTGAAAAAGATGGCTGATAAGCCTTAGAAGCCGAAAAATAGTGTTACCGAACAATCTCTTAGAGGCCGTTTGGTAGCACAAAAATCGGCTGTCTTGGCTGATTCTGCTGAAATTTATGAAGTTCTGGCTGAAGTGGCTGCATTGGCTGATTCTGCTGATTCAAGAAAAAATTGTTAAAATAATAAATTTTATTAATAAAATAAAAAAAATTATATGTAGTATGTAAAAATAGCTAAAATGATTATGTACAATAACTTCAGCCAATACTGCCAGAAAAGTAATTCCAACCTTACTTTTTCTGCTTATTACAAAATTCAACGCACGAAAGCAAAAACTACGTGTTTGGTGAAAAAGTGGGCTGATAAGCCGAAAAACAGTGTTACCAAACAACCTCTTAATCATTTATAGGGTCCGTAATATTGTTGGAAGTCTATCAATAATATGAAGGAAGTGGGACTTTGAAGATAATCCCATTTTATCGGTTATATTGTTGGAAGTCTATCAATTATATTATCTGGATGTGAAAGTGATTTATATTATTATGAGTATTGTCGTGTGTATTATCTACGATTTAATTGTCGTAGGAGATCTACGTATTAATTAATAATTTATTGATATTATCTCCCATGTATTAAATAATATTTTATTGGTATTATCTCTAATCTCTATGTATTAATTATGTTTTATATATCCATAACATGAAACTATGAAAGTGATAAGTTGGAAAAGTCCTATTAGATTCATCACACATTATTATTGGTTAAAATTCTTACGTGATAAGAGGATTGGGATTTTATATTTTTGTTTTTGAAAGTGATGTTATTTAGTTTTCAGTTAGCCAATAGAAGAATGACAAATCAGCTATTAAAAACTGAGATTTACTATATAAAACTATAGATCTGAAGGTTTAATGTTTGTAAATTTCAGTTTTTATTATGAGTTCTTGTATGATTTTTTCACCCATACAAGCACTGACAAGTTGGTGAAAATCATTTATCTATTACTCCATAAGGGGAGTGCTCATCGAAAACCATTTCAAGATTCTCTAATGTATATATATCATAAATGATGAATTATTATTGTTCTTCAGAAAATCTTATTTCCATTTCAGAACAAGATTTTGTTTCGGTCCGATTCATGTTCTGAATTGGCCATTCCATGATTGGGCATTAGTCGCATAAATCGGTTTTTGTTTAGTTCTAATTTGCAGCTAGGGTTGGACTCGGTTCGGGCCGGGCCCGGTTCGGGGCTTGAACCGGCCGGGCCTCGATTCAAGGAAGGGGAGGCCCGGAACCGGCCCGGGTAATCCCGGGTCCGGTTCGAGCCGGGTCACCCGCCCGGTTCAGGGGCCGGGCCGCCCGCCGGGCCGGGCCTTTTATTTTTTTAAAAAAAATTATATATTATATTATTATAATAATTCTTATTAAAAACAAAATTCAAGTGCATTTATTTGAAATAGGAAGTACATTTGAGAATTGAGAAAAAAATAACAATATGAAATACATTTTTTAATAAATATCAATTGGGATTTCCGCCACCGTTGGTTGTTGTTTTGTCTTTGTCACATGACTTCATATGTTTTATTGGCATCTCGACTCCGTGTGAACGCCCAAGCAACACTCTTTCTTGTACCACTTGCAAGTTGCCCACCACAGTCCGGTCTTCGGGTCCTTCCACTTATCAAAATTGTTTTGCATAAAAGAAGAATTACTTTCCATCTTTAAAATGGTAGATGTATAAGTCGAAATGTAGGATAATAAGAGAAGATGAAGATGGAGTAGAGCTGGAGAAGAGTTGCAGAAGAGGTGTAGAAAAATAGTAGAAAATTGATGTATTTATAGATTTTTTTGAACCCCACCCCTACACCACCACCCCCGGGACCCCCTGCCCCCCCACCCTAAGCCCCAACGGCTATATAGCCATTTGGGAGCTATGTTGTAATTTAAATTTTTTTTGAAAATTATACATTTTGTAAAATAAGTTAATTAATTTAATGAATTAAGTAACTAAAACTATTTTTACTTAGAAAAGTGGTTTGATTTATATTTTTAAATGTTACAAAATAGGTGTATAAGTATTTAAACAAATTACATATTGAAGTGGTAACTTGTAAGTTTGTAACCAATTAATTAATTTACATATTAATATTACATATTTTAATTTAAAAACAGCCTTTAGATTTTACAAAAATAATTTGAAGTTGTAAGTTATAAGTTTGTAACCAATTAATTAATTTGAGAAGTGTTACATATGAAAAAATAAACGCATATTTATTTTTAATATGAAGTACAAGTTTACAAATTAATTTTATTGAATTGATTATTGAATAAATTTTTTTGAGAATTATTGAATTGATGTACACAATAATATAAAAGACTCGACTTTGAAAAGAAGACTCGGCCCGCGCTTTACCTTTGCCTTTGCGTGAAATAGGACGAGTCGACGCAATCTCCCTCTTGCGGTTGCGTTGGAGATTACCCACATCTACAGAATATATACTACGCTTCATCTTTAAAACTGAACAAATATTAAATGATATCAAATATTTATATGAGCTTAACTAATATTAATATGACAAATGTAAAAATTAACTACTTTTTTTTTTACTTTAATGAGAAATGTAGCAAGTAACTAATATTAATATGAGAAATGTAAAAATTAACTAGTTTTTTTAACTTTAATGAGAAATGTAGCAAGTAACTAATATTAATATGAGAAATGTAACTATTAACTAGTCTAACTAATATTAATATGACAAATGTAAAAATTAACTAGTTTTTTTTACTTTAATGAGCAATGTAGCAATTAACTAATATTAATATGACAAATGTAACAATTAACTACTTTAACTAGTTTTTAAAATGACAAATGTAAAAATTTACTAGTTCGGTTTACCTTAATGAGAAATGTATACTTTAACTAATATTTATATGACAAATGTAACAATTAACTACTTTAACTAATATCTAGTTGACAAATGTAAAAATTTACTAGTTCGTTTTACCTTAATGAGAAATGTATACTTTAACTAATATTAATATGACAAATGTAACAATTAACTACTTTAACTAATATTAATATGACAAATGTAACAATTAACTACTTTAACTAATATTAATATGACAAATGTAGCAATTAACTACTTTAACTAATATTAATATGACAAATGTAAAAATTTACTACTTTTTTTACTTTAATGAGGAATGTAGCAATTAAATAAGTAACTAGTTTAACTAATGTTAAATGATAAATGATATGTAACAAGTAACTATTTTTTTTCTTTAAAGAGAAATGTAAAGAAATGTAACAATTAACTAATTTAATAGATAAATGACAAGTCTAACAATTAACTACTTTAATAAATAAATATGAATGTGTATAAGTATATATAGTATATATGATGTGTAAATATATTATAAGTAATATATAATATAATGTTTATAGTATATAATATATAAGTATATTACTATAAGATGAGTAATACACTTATACTTAATACTTTAATATATATATATATATATATAAGTATATAAGTATATATTAACTAAATGTAATATGTAAATATAAGTAAATAACAATAGTATGGATAAAAACTAAATATCAAATAAATATGAATGTGTATAAGTATATATAGTATATATAATGTGTAAATATATTATAAGTAATATATAATATAATGTTTATAGTATATAATATATAAGTATATTACTATAAGATGAGTAATACACTTATGCTTAATACTTTAATATATATATATATATATATAGGGAGCAGTTCCAATAAGAACCATGCTTAACGTGAGAACGTGAGAACCATGCACTTTTAACACATCTCGGTGCACTATGAGGCTCACCTATTGCACTTTTTAAACTTGGGTCAAAACGTGCCAACTTTATATAAGTGTGGAGACAAATTTGTAATTATTTCGTTAACACGAAAATGTGCAAGAAATAATCGATATAGTGCATCACAATTGCTTAAAAGTGGAGTTCTCACGTTCTCACGTTAAGCAAGGTTCTCATTTGATCCAAAATCTATATATATATATATATATATATATATATAGGGAATGGATCTGGTGAGAAGCCTTCTATGGCTGAAAAGTGAGAACTGATCCTGATCGTCCGATTAGAAGTAATCTAGATGTGTTTTTTGAATGCTAACAAAAGCTGGTCTAATAGCTACGTGAGTCTTGAGGTCACGAAGTTTGCTTCAGCAACTGCTCCTAATCCGCACAGAGCAACATCCGAAGTTTTGTCCGTTCAGACTTCAGAGCTGCTTTCAAACTCTCGAAATCGCTTCTACGAACTTGAATGTGACTTCGACAAACTTGAATCAGACATCGACGAATGTAATCTTCGATGAACTTGAACCAGACTTCTTCAAACTCGGACAAGCTTGACCTTGCTTTTTCAGAGGTAATCTTACGAAATTGGATAAAATTTGACTCGATTCTTATACTTGTTTTATCCAATTTCACTCATAATCCAAGTTCCCAATTTAGGTTAACTAATAAGTTTTCATCTAAATTTGTTGAAGACAATTATAATAAAGTGAGAAGCAATTTCGCACGCTCTATCTTCGCACATCTCACGACCTTTTTTTAAAATCCCATGCGCTGATTTGTTGATAACAAAGCTTTGTTGCTTCTACTTATATGGTGACGATATACTCAATCAGAATCTAGAGCAAGTCTCCTACTCTCCTCATTATTCTCTTGATTATATAATTACGATTATTTTAGAGTTATAGTACAAGAAGTAGAAAATTTTGTGCCTAGTTGTAAACATAAGATAGAAAATCTTGAGTATGTGGTTTTCCGGGTGTACACGTTATGCAGTCTTGTTTGATTTAGATATGTTTTTAAGTTGCACCTACCATGTGTTTGCTGAAATATCTCAATAAAAAACTACATTAATTTTCTTCTGTTTTTATGTGTTCATCTTTAACTTTGATAATATATATCAACACTTTGATATAATATGTATATACTATCAATTGGGTGAAAACCAAGTCTAGCACCATTTGTAAGTATCAAAAGGTTAACTCGCTCAATAAGAGCAGTTGCAGTCTTGGAAACTGCAACAGAAACTCCAAAAATGAGAAAGTTAATAGTAAAACCTGCAAATCCCTTCTCACAGGGAGTCTGCACAGTCACTGATGAAGCATTATGGAGCTATCACTGATTGGTCCTTGAAGGTATGGAAGGACTGCAATCCTGCATTGGTATAGTTTCTATACTTCTTTTGATAGACAACAAGACTTTGGGACCCCCTGTATAAGGCAATAACATCTTGAGAAGCACATGGTCGTTCTGGTCATTGTGTTCAATAATGGCCATTGGTTTAAAAATGAGATATTTATATATAGTAAGTTCTTAAGTTGTGTAGGTCTTAGGTGTTTTAGTAAAAGTTGTGTGTTTTGATTTAAAAGTTGCAGTTTTTTATTTAAAAGTTATAGTAAATCTTAATTTAGATTTTCAAAAAAAAGTACATATAAGATCTTAAGTTTTAGAGGTCATAGCATTTTTAGTAAAAGTTATCCATTTTGATTTAAAACTTATGATTCTTGGATTACAAGCTGTACTCATATTTTAGAGGTCTTGAGAGTTTTGGTAAAAGTTAAACCTTTGGGTTTAAAAGTTACATTTTTTGGTTTAGAGGTAATAGTAATTTGAGTAAAAGTAATGTTTCCTTTTACCTCTCTAAATGGAATTGTAAATTCTAAACACTTACCATAAAATAATTATTTACTTTATTACTTTTTGGAACTACACAAAGAACATATTTAATTTATTAGTGACATTGAGAAAGTTTGAGTTGATGCATTTTTCGTTTCAGAATTTTCTATATTGACAATTAAATGGGAGTGCACCTTCTTGTGTTAAAAGTTATGATTATATTATTAAAAGTTATGAATATATTGTTAAAAGTTATGAATCCTTTATTTAAAGATATATTTTATAAGTTGAGAGTATCCTATTAAAAGTTATGATTCTAATTTTGTTTGTGTGTTGCTAAAAAAGGCTCTTTTTTACCTTTATAGATGAGGACAACAAGAATGAAACAGTGAGAGAAGATGGGAATGATCCAAATAATGAAGGTCGACATGGTAATTTGGTAATTAATTTCATTTTTGTAATTCGTTCATGTCATTACTTTTGATTTTAAAGTATATATTTATGACTTAGAAGTTACTTGTTATTATATAATTTTGCACGCCTTTCTTGCTGATTTTAATACTTTTAACTAGTACTACTACTTTCTAATGGTTAACTTACAAGTTATGATATACTTCATAAAAGTTAATATTATTGTTATATAAGTATGTGTCTAATCTACTTTTGGAGACATGTTTGTGAGTTGAACAAGTACAGTTGTAATGCATGTACATATCATGTCGAAGTATTCTTTGGAGTTCTAGTTTGTATAAGAAGTTCTTGAAGTCTAATTTATATTAGAAGTTGCAGCAACTTGATTTAGACTAGACCTTTTATTTAGTTCACTAATTGAGCTTCACTTGCATTTAACACACTAATGTCTATTTTTCTTCTAGCTCCAATTCAGTACTTATGATTTGAAATGAAAAGATAGAAATAAACTTCATTGCTTATCAAAGAAACAGGTAATCGATCCATCTTCTTAGTATGAATGGTGCAGAAGATATGGAACTAGTTGAAATAGCACTGATGAAGAACCCAACAAAGAGATTAGACCGTCTCAGGTCAATTCATGATTTAATCACCACAACTTGTTGGCCTCAGGGAATGTGGAACTTCTCTCATCCAAAGGTTGCGATGAGGAAGTTCTTTTGAATGCTCATAAATTTGGCCATGAATGCTTTGAGGTGAAATATCGTCTTCTATCCCAGCTGCATCCTATGTTCATAATATGCACCCAATGGCAGACCTCGTGTTTCAACTTGAACATAAAATGACCTTTTAGGGCTCTGTTCCTTCATTATGTTTGATGCAAGCTCTGTAACATATTCCTCCCAGTCCATGGGAGGTATAGCTTAGTTGTTTGTAAAGGGATACTGCTAAACATGACAAGTCTCAAATAACAATATTGCTTTTCCTAGACTTCTGTAGGACTTTTCTGCTATACGAGCAGCCAGTCCTGGTGGGAGTTGAAGTCTTTATTTCTTACCAATAAATTCCAGAACCTTTACAATCTCTTCTTCTTTAGGTGCATTAAATCGTAATTGAGGTATTAGGAATGGACATCTTCTATAACTTTTGAAAAAATGTTACAGCAAAGGATCAGAAAACATATATTAACATTATTCAACACTAAGACTAGACCTTTACAATACTAGTTCTATTTGCTTTTAAAAATGACATGTTACATATCAACATCAACAACTTATGAGTTTTAGCAACTTTAGAGCTATGATAACTAAAATGACTAATAGATCAAAATGGACAACTTTTAAACATAATGTGATAACTTTTTAAGATGGAAAGTTGCTTATTTTTTTATAGCCTATTAGCTCAATTGGAAGAGCTTCGTGTGACCACGCAAAAGATGTGAGTTCGAATCCCACATAGGCTATCTCAACAAGAGAATTGATAATTTAATTTTTTCATCATGTTGATACTCTATTCATGTAGAGTTGGGCCATGTTTAAGTTGGTTATAAGACGAATACATTAATGCAGTTGATCTTAGTTGAAGAAAGGTATCCCACCTTCCTCCCAAGACTGTTGAGGAGATATACAAGATTGCTTCGATATCCCTTAGTCCAAATGTGCCCGGGAAAATATTTCTAGGTCTAATGGTGAACCCTCCTAAAGCTGGAGATACCTCTTATGCTCAATTTGTTCGGGAGAGCAAAGGGATCCTTGACTCACTAAGGAGAAGGGCCCGTATAATGACGGATGGATTCAATCGCTGCAGAAATGTTGTCTGCAATTTTACCGAAGGTGCCATGTATTCGTCCCCACAAATATGCCTTTCCCACAGAGCTATTGAAGTTGCTAATAGTCTAGGAAAAGCTTCTGACGTTTTCTAGTGTCTCAAGCTCTTGGAGGCCACAGGAATCTCCACCGTTCCTGGTTCAGGATTCGGTCAAAAGGAAGGGGTTTTCCACCTTAGGATGACTATCTTGCCAACTGGGGAAGACATGCCCTCTATCATGGCTAGTTTCAAAGAGTTCAATGACAAGTTCATGGACCACTATGAGATCACAAAGGCTATTCCAGAATGTAACTACTGATTATATGCTAGCGAATAATCAACTTTTACAATCATGATATATGTGTGAGTGTGCATGCATATATATGCATTTATGTATGTTATATATACATGGTATATAATACGATTAACTGGGGAGGTAAATCATTTTACACTGTTGTTTTCAGCTCTGTGATGGTTTGGTTGTAATCCAAAATATCTTTGAATATACATGCATGAATAAATAACACCAATTCTTTCAAAGTTGAAAAAAAAAACAGATTTCATCCTTTTTCTTTTCAATTCATTGCCTTTATTGCTTTGAGTTTTTTTCAGGAGTTTAATTGTATTGCAGTAAAGTTACTAGTGAGAGATTAGACACTCATTTCATACTGCCAACAGCTCAATTTAGCCTCTCTTTCGAGCTAAGCATGGACTCCAATACTCACTGGACACTAATTTTTTCCTAGCATCGTTGGTTTCAAAAACTAAAAATGATATGTGAGTAGGAAATAATAAGTCATAAGCATTGATCTTGTAAAAATCTGGAAATTTAGGCTATGCGGGATTTGAACCCACACCTTCATGCACATATGCACATTGCTCTACCAGTTGAGCTAATAGCCTTGATATAAACAATGTGTGAAAGATAAATAAAAATTAAAGCATTAATTTCAGCAGCTTAGAACCAATTATAGACCAAATAGTAAAGTCAAATCTGAAGTAGCAAAAAAAAAATAGATTAGAATCAAAATATGCAATGCTCCCTTGGTAAAGAAAAAAGAATCATGATTGCTAGTTTAACTTTACAATGTTATCATACTCTTACAGACTATAAACATCATTCCACCCAACTATATGTTTTCATTCCCAAATGGAGACTTTAAAAAAGTAAACAAAAACACAATGCTCCAAATTTGTAAATACCATAAGTAAAATCAGGACAACCAAAGATTGCACTCCTATTTCAACAATCAACATTTCATTATAATAAAAATCAAATAACAAAGACTTGTTATATGTTCTCAGTTAAAAATACTTCATAAAGTTCTGTGATAAATCAAGAAATCTTTCGGGTGACCCGAAATATAAATCTAAAAGCTAGTGTTGTGACATGTGGGCTCCTTTAGTCCTAGATGATTTCTGAAGTCTTAACAAAAATATGGTGATCCTTAAATTATTCAATATGAAAAGAAGTGATTACAGATTACCGTACCATCACTCTATGAAAGAACGAAGTATAAACTATTCAAATCATTTTTCATTCAAGCATTTCAGCAAACACTTTGCAGATATAACATAAAATTAATACTATAGCAAACTGGAACTTGAAACAACTTCATACTAAAATTACTTAATTTTATAGTTGATGATGAAATACCTGAAAATCTGAAATCTAGCCGATCTAGTTGAGATGAAAACAGCGATTTCGGAAAGGAAAAAAGGTCGAATTCATCCATATATGATTTTGAGGTCGAATTCACCCATATATGATTTTGAGGATGATTATCAATAGAGTGATTAAGAAGAAGGTAAAAGATAAATTGTGTACTGCAAAGAAGATTAATGGAGATGTAAATGAAGAAGAGGATTAGAGACATTAGGGAAGAAGTCAAGTTCAGGGCATCGGACATAGATACAGAAGTCTTTACGACTAAACTCAGAGATTCGATCTCTCCGATGGCCAGTCATCATCATTAAGAGCTGGTCTTGTACGGCGCTGCACTCGCTAGACGCACTTGTGTTCCTCCATGGAATTGCCGCCATGAAATTGATCTGACGAAGGTCGAATGGGAATTGGAGAGGTAATTGAGGAAGAGAGACAACGAACAAACTAAACTTAGGGATAGTTCAAAGAAGCTTTTATTTGTTAGATATAAAAGGCATAAACTTAGTGTGATTTACGATGATGCCATTAATGAAGAACGGAAGTTTTAGTCTATCGCATGGTCCAGAAGCCTTGATCGGACGGTTAAAAAAACTTCTCATTTTTCAGTTTAGGATGAACTTCTCATGGGATCTTTTCCCCATACATACATACATACATACATACATACATACATACATACATACATACATACATACATACATACATACATACATACATACATACATACATACATACATACATACATACATACATACATACATACATACATACATACATACATACATACATACATACATACATACATACATACATACATACATACATACATACATACATACATACATACATACATACATACATACATACATACATACATACATACATACATACATACATACATACATACATACATACATACATACATACATACATACATACATACATACATACATACATACATACATACATACATACATACATACATACATACATACATACATACATACATACATACATACATATATATAAGTATATATTAACTAAAGGTGACAACTCCGGTAACCATTTAAAAAGTAGGGTACCGTACCTATCATGCATTTGATTGGTCCAAATCATTATATCCTTTTTAATTTAGATTTAAATAATTCAACTGCATCATTTTGATTGGTCCATGTGAACAAAGGTATGGTACCTTTTAGGTACCATAGAATCTACCTTAACTAAATGTAATATGTAAATATAAGTAAATAACAATAGTATGGATAATAACTAAATATCAAGTAAATATGAATGTGTATAACTATATATAGTATATATAATGTGTAAAGAATTATAATATGAATGTGTATAAATATATATTTATAAGTAGAAAATTAATATATAAGTAGATATAATAATTATATAAATTATATATATGTAGAAAGAATTTGGAAAAGATGATTGAATATGAGAGATTGAGAGAATAGAGAATTAGAGAGTAGGAAGAGTTGTAGAAGTAGAGGTGTAAAAAATGTATAAAAAATAGGAATATAAATAGGGTTTTTTTTGTATACCCCACCCCACCCCACCCCCTAACCCCCCAGACCCCCCCCCTCCTATGCTTCCAACGACTATAGAGTCCTTTGGGAGCTCTCCCAATGGCTATTAGAGCCTTTACCAATTTTTAAAAAAAAAAACAAAAAAATTGACCGTTGAGGCCCGTACCAGGCCCGGCCGGGCCGGTTCACTATATAGCAGGCCCGAACCGCTTTATCACCGGGCCGGGTGGCCCGAACCGGGCACTAACCGGTTCACCGGGCCGGTCCGGGCCCGCACAATAGCGGGCCGGTCCGGTTCCGGGCCGGTTGGCCCGACCCGAGTCCATCCCTATTTGCAGCGTATGATTAAAAAATAGTCAAACTTGGCATGTTTCAGTTTTATTTTAGAGGAATTAAAATTGAAGCATCGGTTCACACTAACATTAGTAATAAGTAGTAACGTATACATGCTTACTTCATCCTATCGAGAAAGGGAGTTCACAACAACATTTTTATCAAATTTCTGAATCATGCAATGACCAACACCTTCATTTCAACAACACTGCCTTCAACAACTTGCAACTGAGACTTCAAACCTTCAATACACAACCTTAATTTTTTCATTTCTTCAACCACGATCGAATGTCCCAACAAAAATTCTTCCCCAGCTTTGTCGGTAGACGGATCACTCTCCTACAACAAAAACTAACCACTCAAACACGGAATTAGACATGTTTTGCAACTCAATAAACAATCACGTGGGTTAGTATAATTACCTCAAAGAAGACTTTTTCTTGAAGCTTTGAAGCATTCTTATCTCATCCTATCCAGAAAGGGGGGAGGGGGGGGGGGGGTTCGCAGCAGCATTTTTATCAAATTTTCCGAATCATGCAACGACCAACACCTTCATTTCAACAACACTGCCTTCAACAACTTGCAACCGAGACTTCAAACCTACAATACACACCCTTAGTTTTTTCATTTCTTCAACCACGATCAAATGTCCCAACAAAGATTTTTCCCCAGCTTCGTCGGTAGACGAATCACTCTCCTACAACAAAAAATAACCACTCAAACACGGGATTAGACATATTTTGCAACTGAATAAACAACCACGTGGGTTAGTATAATTACCTCAAAGAAGACTTTTTCTTGAAGCTTTGAAGCGTGAAAATATTCTTCTGCTTTACAGTTAAGCACGGAACAAGGCTCTTCAGCTTAGGGGAATTCATTCCAAGATCAAAATTTGAAATACTTTTCTATTTATTTCTTGCATTAAAAGTATTCACTTTATTGATATATTGAGCATTGTTTTCTTACCATCTACAAAACGTACCTGAAACTGGTTCGAAAACTAGTTACACATATGCATGTATTAGGATGTTTTCTTTTGGACTGAAATTTGCTGGTCTGGTTTGGTCTGATTCGGTCTGGTCTGGTCTGTTTAAGTCTGGTCTGGTCTGAACTGGTCTAGTCTGGTAAACGTCTAGTCTCTGTTTATTTTATAACTATCCAAGTCTGGTCTGGTCTGATCTGGTCTGTTTAAGTCTGATCTGGTCTGGTCTGTTTAAGTCTGGTCTGATCTGGTTTGGTCTGGGACTGAAAACAGTCCAAAAGAAAACATCCTTACTTTAATAATTTATTTTTGTTGACTGGACAAACCCGAGTTGAGTAGTTTGATCTATGATTAGTCAGTTAGCAAGGTTCACTCCTAGTTACGTTTTAAAGCACAGCTTTAAGCCACACACCAAAATCAATAACATGATTTAAGGTCATTATATACAGAGTTATTTATTTTATTACGATTGAAAATGTAACTTACCTCATGTCCAGATTCCAACATCTCAACTTTTAAACAAGTATGTCCAGTGGTTCCAACATGAACACCAGACATAATTGTCCAATAGATGACTTTCCTTATATTGGGCTCATCATCATCAAAATGTGTCTTGACTTCTTCATAGAGCTTATCATTTACATTGAAATGAGGATCGAACACATCTGCATAGAAATTAAATATGTGATCAACACTATTGTAGTTTAGGTATATACTTTACTAGTTCTTGAAGAAAAACGGCATTTCAGTTGTTTCTAATTTATCCACTTTCTTACTTGTATAGTTCTAAAAAAGTAAAATGTTTCGCTTACAATGTTTATAAAAGAAAATGGAGATGTATAAGATAGAAAAGTATGTATTATATTTGACCATTTCCTTATAAATTACATGTTTGGGGAGTTTAATGATTTATGACAAAAAATACATACATTACCCTCCGAGTTTTCTCTCAAATATTGACTTCTCATCGTATTAGTTTTTCTTAGGGTTCACATGATGGGAATATATTTAAATTGGATTACCTCGAAAAGAAAGGTAAATCAATAACTCTAATAGACTTCTCTCAACCATAACCCGTTAATTCTAGGTCAAATCATTATATAAATGTACTTGTTATTGATTATAGTTAGCGTTAATGGAAAGTTGCAAATTTGGGAGATAAATTTAGATTTTATTATTTATTGTACTATTCGTGTTTGAATTCCATGCTCGCCGGGTATCTCATAGCTACTTCTCGTATTGATTGAATAAACACAACAAGCTTTTTTTCAATTGATTTCAAACAAGAAAAATAACAATTCATTTTCTTCACTGCATACACACAAATACATATCTTGATATGCTAATTCATATGCACTCAACACATTCACTAGAATAGAAACCCTATTGGGCAACAAGTAAATGTACGAGCAACAAAATCACATAGCCTTGCACATCATTAGTGTTTCGTTCAAGGGAGTTTCTCTGTCACCTATGTGTTAGCTTATGGCAATGAGTACATACAGTCGTTGCATAAATTCAATCTTTGGGTATTTAATATTAGAGAATATTACCCGAAATAGGACAAAAAACGTTTGAAAATTCCAAAATAAGACTGCTATGTTTTTATTCCAAAAATAGAACTAATTACTGCCATGTTTTGGCAGTACCAGACATCAAACATTGCAGTATTTTTTAAACTTGGCAGTAATTACTCCTATTTTGGGAATAAAAAACATGACAGTCCTATTTTGGAATTTTCAAGTAAAAACATTCTAATTTGTTGTTTTAAAAATGGGTCAAAACTATAATAATCGAAACTTTGGGTCACATTTGAAATAAAAAAATATAGAAAAAGAAGATGGTGTTGGATTTGGTGTACGCCATATATGGTGTAAAGCCAAAGGCACTCCCCCAAAATGGTGAAATAGTGTTGAAGATGGTGTGGCTATTGGAGCATTTTTTTGTCAAATACACCATTTTGGTGTAGAAGTTGGTGCTTGTTGGAGATGCCCTTATCATACATCAGCTTACAACTTTTATAGTGTTATTCCCTCCCTACTCAATTTCCTCTGCATCAGTACCCTCCTCACCCACAGTGCCTGCTTTTTCTAAACGCCTTACTTAGGCTACGCCCCATCACCGATATGTTTCTCATCTCCCCACTAATGTTAAAACTGAATTAGCTTTTCTTTCATATAGTGAGATTTCTTCTTTTCAATTCTATATTTAGAAGCAACGTTTTACAAAATTAGTTAGGATAAGCTAATTTATTTAAAACATGACTTGTCTTCTCACTTGAGTCAATTTTGTATGAAAAAGTTACACTAAGCGTTGGATATATACTGACGATCAACAGCCATCCTCTACTGTTTCAATAGCCCTTCTCTTTTGATCTATTATCAATTAATTAAAATGGTTAGGATTTGTACTTCGATATTAAAACTGTCAATTGATGATGGTAAAGACTACATCAAGCATCATACTCAATAAATGAAAATGAATAAAACCAATAACCAAGAGCCATACCTTATGGTATATTATACAAAGAAATCGCGGTGCTAGCCTGCTAGAACAGCATCTGGATTCACAAAATCATTAAGATGAACCACATTCTTGAAATGGAAGAAAAATCTGGCGCAATTCATCTGGCTTACACCTAAAGACTGCGTCTCTGGGTCTGTTTCTTGCCACACCACGAGAAGAAAAGGGAAGCTGGTAAGTGGTAATAAATTGATAGTCCTGATGAGGTGCATGGTAGGCAGTAAACACCACATATTTACCCCGTACTATACTTATCCATAAAGAATCTTCACCAATATTCTGACATCAACAACCACCAAAATTGATGAAAATTCCTTTTGTACACGTTCTTATACACGTCAGTACATCCCGTGTCTGTGAGAGGTTTTTTTTTCTGTGAATGCCAGTTCACAGACAAAAAAAAACTCTCACAGACACGGGGTGTACTGGTGTGTATAAGAACGTGTACACCAAGAATGCTTGAAGATTGATTTCATAGGGGTGTTTTGATCTGTTTCTTACAACTGCTTCTGCTCCTTCAAGGACCAGAAGAAGAAGTTAGAGTGTTTGGGTGAAATGAAGAAGTGATTCTAGTGCTTTAATTCAGAGTAAGTCCTCACGTATAAAGGGCCCCATTCAAAATTGAATATGAGGCCCTGTAGTATAAAATAAAATATTAATAATAAAATAACTGAAATTTCCAATTTGGTATCTTATGTGATGTTTTTAATACTCAGACTAATATTTATAACTCTAGACTAGAAGTAACGTATGTTAATGCCTTCAGATTCGTAGAGAAGAAGTCGTTAAAATTAGATTTAAATTATCAGACTTTTTTAGAAGCTTTCTTGAATAAATAGCAAAGATGCAATGCTAAGTCGGTTCTTATCAAGAAAAAGGCTTTAAGAACCGGATTATTTATGTTTTTAATTCCCCATATTGGGAATTGGTTTTTAATATACCCCATAAGTAATTAGTTTATCAAGAAAAATGCTTTAAGAACCGGATTATTTATGTTTTATTTTATTTTATTTTTTTATTTTTTTTGCTCATGTTTTGTCTTATTTATGTTTATAAATGGAGCCTTTAGAGGAATGAAGGGATGTTTTTTTATTTATGTATTTAGACTAGCAAGCTGTCTTGTTATACGAGTAGTTCCTCCTTATGTGTTCAAGGCACTGGTACTAACATTTTCAAGCCAATCAAACTATCAAAGTATAGTTTAATGCCACGTTTTCACCGTAGTGGTATATGTACAGTAAATGATTTTATTTGCATTTTGGAATTGGCTTTAACAACAGAACTCCTACATGCAATTTGACAAAAAAAAAATAGAACATTCGGAGTAGTAATTGACCAGATGATTGCACGTAATACTTAACATATTAAAAATATTAGGCCCTCTCCTGATCATGGGCCCTGTTCGGCCGCACTTCCTAGACATGGTCAGGGCCGGCCCTACTCTAATTTACTCCCAGAATCAATACTTTTAGAAACTGTGGGAGATTAGCTTATGAAAACTGATTTTACTTCTACTTCAAAATCAGATTCACTTCCAAACACCCCACTAATGGTTTGACTTGTGAGTGTTAATTAGTCCAATCTTAATTAATTTGATCCGTACTGTCAATCTGCCATACAAAAGGTGTTAATTAGTCCAATCTTAATTAATTTGATCCAGAATATTATGCAATGCTACAAAAACTTTATTGAGCAGTTGTACGGCCAAATATCTCGAATCTTCCAATCTTGGATGGGAAAGCTTTACTAATTTCTTTTCCTATTGTATTACGTACATGATTAAGAATTAAGATAGATTTATTTCTCTCCCCCTCTAACTCTCATATTGACCCGATGTCCATTTTTCTACATGCTAGACCTAGCAACATCAAATTGTATAATTGATGTGGTGTATGGTTAAATCATGGATGACATCGGGCTTTTTACAAAAAATAATAAAAGAATTATTGTAAACTTATTCAGGTAACGCTTAGTTAGATTCATTATAAATGTGTTCATTGAATCATAAAGATTATTAGCAGCATCAAAGTGAAGCATTCTCTAATCTAGCTTTTTTTTATAATTAAAATAGAATTTTATTAAACGAAGAAAGCAATACAAAACGAGAAAGGAAAAGAGTACATAAATAAATGAAACATAAATAACTAATCTCAAGGAAAATCTCTAATCTAGCTACTCTTCTTCTCCATTTACAAAGTAAATAGGCTATGTTTGGCACACAAAAGACTCTAGCTTCTAGCTTTTCTATTCTTTAAAAAGACCTTAAAAGACTCTAGTTGTATGTTTGGCATGACATTTTTTAAGAGCTTTTAAAAAATTAAAATATCTTTTTTGAGATGCTACCAGGTGTAGCATCTGAGAAAAGCTCGTGACTTTTAGTTTAAATTAGTCCTAACAGCTTGTATGCCAAACCGAACTAAATCAAACAGTCAACTTTTTACCAAACAGCTATCACCTTTTCTTTTTAAGATCTTTTTAGTCATTAAAAATTAACAGTTACTAAAAAACTCGTAAAAGTATCTTTTTAGCTAGTTGTGTCAAACATACCCATTATACAGGCATACAGCTCTAGTTTTATAGTCATGTATATCTGATTCTCTTTGATACTCCCTTGCACAATCGGCTCTTTCATGTATATATTACGTAGTAATCTTCTTTATGTTTGAACAATTTAAATCCATTTGATTTTTAATACCTGCAAAAAAAATTGCAAAAGCGAAACTATTATGAAATCCAAAACCGGTCAAACTTTAGTGGCTACCGTAAGTACGGAGTAACTATATGCTCCCCCAAAAAGTCACCCCGTACCTTTTGTTCAGAAAAAAGGCTACCAAAAAAAAGGAATTCCATATACTCCATATCTTTTTCCTTGCAAATAAATACTGTAAAAATACACACCTAAAGGATATCTTCTATCTTCTATTATACTCCGTACAAAGCAAAAATGAAAAATGCAGTGTTCCCGCCCAAACATAGGCTAGCAACGGGTCAGGTCGGGTCATACACGGGTCCAGGCAACGGCATCTGTGGTCCAACTGGAATGCAATAAATGCTGGATTCAATATTCAAGCTGCAGTTTTAGTGGCTCAAGATGCATCATTACTGAGCCGTATAACTCAGATTTAGTGGCTCAAGAAATTGTACTTTTTACAACCATTTAGTGCATCGTACTATTTTTATGTCAAATCATCTACTTTTTAAATAATAGAAAATATAGAGTTTCGAATACTTGGTCAATCAATATATTTTCAAAGCCTAGCCACTATACTCCGTATTAAAATTTTGTACTAGAAGATCTTATGTAAAGATTGGTTACGATTTTGTCGGTTGGATAATACCCATTTGCTTCAAATAACACATCAACTTCTGCCCATATATATATACCACATGAGGAGTTGCGAACCATCTCCACAAACACCACAACCAAACTATACATTTTCAGGGAAATCAAAGTGCAGCTCTCAACACCACACAACTTAATGAGAAGGTAATGCATTCTCCTAAAATAAACTCCAATATAATTTAATTACTATTTAACTTGACATCAATTTTACGGAGTATTTGAACTTTAACCTCAACTGCTTTTGATGGGGGACTTAAACTAATGCATAGTGAAGGCGACATCTTGACATAAGTCTCGAAATGGTATGTCCAATAGGTTTTTTTAATCCTCAAACGATACACATATCAATAAGTTCACATATTTTAGTAAAAAGTTTCAAAACATTTTATTCAAATAAATGTATATCCATAACTGCATGTCATCCATTCCACAAAAAGTAGAAATCGCTCAAACAGATTAACAGATAAAAAAACGAGATCTGTAAAAATCAGTAAAATACACATGAACTACGATAAAAAAATAATAATGTTTGAGGATGAAATTCGGTCGGAAGACCTGCGGATTCCACGAACGATGACTACCGCTCCATAACACCCCATCTACACAACCCACCAAGCTTCTCAGATAGGCGAGAAGGCCATAATCACGAAGGACTACATGGAGGATAGCAAGGGAGTAGGTTATGTACGGAGGGGGAACGACTTTGAATGTTGTGGAGACTATCGGTCTAAGACTTTAACCGATGAAACTTCACTCTTCAGGAACGGAGAAGTATATAGGGGGGGCTGGAGTGGAAAGGGGGATTATATACTGAAGGGGTTGGGTCGGGTAGTTTTAGGTATTTTATAGTTGGGCTGATAGGGTTTTGGACTTTTGGAATGGGTAGGGTTAGGCATTAATTTTCGAATTTATTGGATTATTGAGTCATAAATGGCGGGATTGGGTCTATTTCAAACTATAAATTCTTGGTCCCATCTTATCATTGTTAAATTTTTCATTAGAGTAAAATACGAAATGTTTACTTTTTTTAATAAATGTTAAAAAAAAAAAGTTTAATCGATAGGGTTGAGTTAAACATTAAAAAAATGTTTAATGCTTCATTATTACTTTTAATTACGAATGTGCCATTTTTTAAGTGTGATGAGTTCCTTTTATAGGGGCATTGACTTTATCTAATTTATCTAATTTATTTATTTATCTAATTTGAAATGTCTATCAATTTTATATTTATATGTATATATTGTTTAAATAAATAAAATGCTTTTTTTACTTTTATCCTGCAGAAAACGTTGACGGTGGGGTCAATAGTCAGCATTTTTCTCTCGACCGATGGGAATCAGTTTCAGTTCTTCTAATGTTGTTTACAAAGAAGTCTTTCAGATTTTGTAGTTTCACTATGAACACTTATTATTTTACTTAGCACTTTGTACTTAAACATGTTATATCTCTTTTATAATATTTATATTTTCCCTAATATAATATAATATTATATTACTTACCACTTTATAATAAGGTCAATTATTTTTTGTGTTTTTATAATAGACTTCTTAATCACACTTTGATATAGTGTGATTATTTATCGATGTCTCAATCTCTCTTTAACTACGAACATTTAATATATTACTTGCCGCTTCATTTTGTGTCCAATTCTTTTTCTCTTTTAATAATAGACTTTTTAATCACAAATTGGTAAATATTCATCCGCGAATCGCGCGGGTGGGAATCTAGTGTATTTACCAATATACAATCCAAAACGCGTACCTACATACATATGAAAACAAAGCATGAAGCACTAATCATCTTCCATCTAAGTGGTTTAAGTTCAAAGCCCTACTCCACCCCTTTAATTGTTATCTGATCTTCAGCTTTTCCCCATCGCCATTAGCAGAAAATTCATGCAGTGAGTTTCTCTTAATTAAGCCATCCAGATTTATATCAACTTTTCTTTGAAAAGCTCTTTCATTCGGATGATATTATCTTTTAAAAACAGGCCTTTTGTCCTATTTATGTGTTTAGAAAACCTTTGTTCATGTGTTGTGTTGATAGAAAAAAAATGCTTTTGTATAACTACTGTATATGAATATAAGGTTTGCCTGTTGATAATGGAAAATCAATTCAAACGTCTGCCTCTCTTAACTCTTATGTGGTCTACATCTGAATAAAAGATCCATTTTTTTTTGAATTTTCTGCCATTCATGTGTTGTGCTCTGGACATTGCGAAGTAATTGTGACTCGAATTTCCTCAAGGGAAGACTGTTTTATGCTACATGGATCAAATTTTAATGCTAAATAAAAGAGTTTACCAAATTAAGGTATGGTATAAAATATTTCCCAAACTAATGCTACATTTAACTCTAGTTAGCACTCCGTATATGAATGTAGAACTCAATTTCCGTATGGACACGGCACACAAGAGGGAGAAAATAGATTTGGTCCCACAAATAAAAAAATCTCTTATTTTTTTAAAATGTTATAACTTTTTTATTTGTATTACGATTGTTACAAAAAATACATCAAAATATTGGATATAAAAAAAACTTATACTCCCTCTGTCCCGCTATTAACTCTTAACTTTGACCTACACACATATTTAGGAAATAAATTTGACTTTAGTGTTTAGACACTGTTTGATACTGTTTGACACTGTTTGACACTGTTTGACACTGTTTGACACTGTTTTGCACTGTTTGACACTGTTTTGATGTAGGATAACTTTCCATTTAGGAAAATGAGAAGATAATTTTGGGATGGCCCAAAAAGGAAAGCAGAAAGTTAATAGCGGGACGGATGGAATCTTTTTTAAAGTGCTATAATTGCTTAATTTGTACTTAGATTAGATGTATACAAGAAATATATAAATTTTTATAACCTCCTATTATCTTTCATATGATATCAATATTGCATATAAATAATTAAGAGCCCGTTTGGTAGTACGAAAATCGGCTGATTTGGCTGATTCTGCTGAAATTTATGAAATTCTGGCTAAAGTGGCTGCATTGGTTGATTCTGCTGATTTAAGAAAAAATTGTTTTTAAAATATATTTTAGTAATAAAATAAAGAAGAAATTATATGTAAAAATAGATAAAATGGTCATCTACAATAACTTCATCCAAAACATTCAGAAAAGTAACACTGCTAATTATAACAGTGTAAATACTTCCTCAATTTACACCGTTATAATAACTTATATATTCTTGAAACACTTTACCTGAAAAGTCCATCTTCTTGAAACACTTTACATATGCTGTAAAGTGTATTTACCTCACAATTTGGTAAAGTGCATTATTCTTGAAACAAACTCTTTTATCCGATAGACAATGATTATGCCCTAAGGTTTACCAACTTTTCCAAGCTAAAAGATTATCATTAGTACGGTGCATTTAATGTCCATTGGAACTCTAAAAAAGCAATCCAACCCATGCTTTGTACGACTAATTCAAAATCTTCAAATAAGATTTCATTGGTTCATGGGAACCAAGCAGTAACACAGTCCGCTAGTTTAGCATTAAATGCATTTGAAGACTACAACCCCTACTTACAGTTGAGAGCCTATATCATACAATAGGGTGTACGTACATCCGACCCAATTAAGGAAGACAGCCCAACAATTAGTTCATGTCATTTTTTTTCGGTGGCAATTTTGTAATTTAAGTGAAAAAATACGGCTTCCGCTAAATGAGCAATAGTGTAATTTTAGTGAGCATATGACCTATTTTATTGAGTATCAGGAGTCTAACAATGAGTTTCGCGATATTTGCTTCATATATTCTAATTCTCTTTCTTTTTCTTATTTTTTCTTTTATAAAAACTTATTAAATTATATTTATAATCAACTCTTATTAATTTCAATATGCGAGTCTAATATAATATGATACTTTTGAAATATGCATTGATATGATATTGTAAAAATGAGCTTTAAATCAGTACCAAATGAACATATATAACTACAAAGTGTACATTGATATGAAAATCGTGAGGTTTTGTTAGTTGAACATCACGTCATTTTAATTGAGCATCAAACATCCGCTATTTAGATGAAAACCGCAGTTTCTTGTGAATGAGCATTAACGAACTTTTAATGAGCATCCAATCTATTACGTTGAGTATTAGGATTCTAATATATGAGCATAAGATCGGTATCAGATGAACATACGTAACTAACAAAATGAGTCCTAATGAATTTGTTAGTTGGTTTGTTAGTTAAAATTCACGATATTTTCATTGAGCATCAAACCTCCTCTATTGAAATGGAAATAATGGTTTCTGTTAAATGAACATAAAACGCATTTCTAATGTGAATCTAATGTAGTATGATATGTTTGAAGTGTGCAACCTTTTAAAGTGAGTATAAAACAATACCAAATGAACATACATAACTTACAAAACGAGTATCAAAAAATTTAGAAACGTAATTTTGTGTGTTCATTCATTTTGGACGTTATACTCATTTGAATTTAACACAAAACTCATTTCTATTGTGTTCAATATTCATTGGTGTATTGATGTGACATTTTAAAATAAGTATAAAACGAATATTAAATGAGCACACGTAACTTATAAAATTAGATATAGAAAAATAAAACATTAATATCTAAAATATTTTAATTGAATAAAAATTAAAGTAAAAGAAAACGAAAGGAAAAGAAAGAAGGATAAGTAAAAGTAAGAAAAGAACAAATGAAAAGACAAAACAAAGAAACGTATGGTGGCTAGGGCTGAGCAAAACCCGATCCGACCCGAAAAATCCGATATTTTTTTCGGATATTATCCGAACCGAAGTGGATATCCAACCCGAAAAACCCGAAACCGAAAATCCGATTAGTATTGGGCCTAGATCGGGTGGCGGGTAGGGTTTGTGAATTCCCAACCCGACCCGCCCGAATATCCGAAATATATGTTAGTGTGTACTTTGAATATTTAAATTAATACTTGTGTTCAATTATTTGTGAAATTATTTGTGCACTTTGTATTAAATTATTTGTATAAATTGAATGTGTAGTGAACTAGTGTGTACAATTTTTGTTAAAGTGGCATTCCAACACTTTAACTATCCAATTATAATGTGTTTTGATATAACCAAAATATCCGAAATATATTAAATTATGTAGTGTGTACTTTAAATATGTTAAATTAATACGTGTGTACAATTATTTGTGTAATTATTTGTGCAATTTGTGTTAAATTATTTGTGTAATTTGGAAGTTTAGTGCACTAGTGTGTACAATTTTTGTCAAAGTGACATTTAAACACTTTAATTATCCAATTATAATTTTTTTTAATATAACCGAAATATCCGAAACCCGACCCGATATCCGATAATATCCGACTTAAAAATATACGAAATACCCGATTTGAAATATCAAAGGGTCGGGCCTAGTATTTAAATTAAAAAACCCGAACGGGTTTAGGGTTCGCAAACCCGACCCGCCCGAACCCGACCCGTGCACACCCCTAATGGTGGCCGAAGAGGCTAAGAGGTGAAACGAAGGAGCAGGCTCAGATGCGGACAGTTTGCTACAGTTTGGTCCTTCCTCTGGTGGCCGAATGAATTAGTGAAGCTCAAATGCGGACTCCAGGCCTGCGAGAAGGTAAGAGGACCAACTAATTGCAAAAATACCCGGTTGTACGGTGAGGACCGTACAACCGAGTGTACGGTATATTTTACCACTTACAACTTGTATGACCTGACCCTTCTGATCCGGTTCGACCCATTTACAATATGCATCTTTCGGCCGGAAAAATGGCCATCTTTCCACTTCCTTTTGTATATGAAAGATATTACTACTTCCGTCTCGATGGACTTTGCCAAGTACAAAGTAGGTGGGAAATAAGAATATTAAAAACTGTGTGGTAGAGATTTGTGATAAGGAGATAGAATTATACAGAACCACAAATTAGTTACTATAATAAGAAAGTGACAAATTTTTTTAAAGGAAAGTTGGCAAAATCCAATTGGACAGAGTAGAAATTTAGATATTTGGTTGCAAATAGTACTCCGTATTAAATGTGTAAGTTGAAAAGTGCCGCCGTGTATTGAGGAGTGAAAAGTACAGGAGAGCCGCTTTTCTCTCTTTGTTCCTTTAGTTACTCAGCTGAATCATTCTCTTTAATACGGAGTAATTGTTTAATTGATTTTGCTAAACCGGTTTAACTTCCTCAAGAAATGGCGTCAGCCATTATGCCGATTTATATGTCACTCCATATTTTATACTCCCTCTCTATTTTAAAGAATTATACATTAGCTTACTCCCTCCCTTTCTTATATTTATGTACTATGTAATACTCCGTACGTATTATTTGTATATGTGCGGACTGAAGTTTCTTTAGTTTATCTTTTGCGCATAGTTATAATGTTTTGTGGCTCATCATTGATGGCACTTTTGCAGAAGGAAAATATTAGGGGTACACTTGTACACAACTTGTACACACAATTTTGGTCACAGACAATCGGTACGGAGTTGCCTGTGACCACAAAAAAGAGTTGTCTGTGTACACAAACAAATTTTGTCTATTTCCACAGACATTTATTCCCTCCGGTTTTATTTCATCTTCACACTTTGACTTCACACAAAATAAGAAAAGAAATTTGACTTTACTGTAGAGTACACTGTTGAGACACTGTTTGACACTGTTTGGCACTGTTGAGACACTGTTTGGCACTGTTGAGACACTGTTTGACACTGTTTTGATGTAGATTTCTTTACCAAAAAAGGAAATAAGGAAGTGTGAAGTTTATTTTAGACCGTCCCAAAAAGGAAAGTGTGAAGTTTATTAAAAATCGGAGGGAGTACTTTTTTGTAAAAAGTACACTCAGAGCCGCCTGACACTGACAAGTATTTTTTACAAAAAAGTAAATGTCTGTGGAAACAGACAAAATTTGTCTGTGTACACAGACAACTCTTGTCTGTGGTCACAGACAACTCCGTACCAATTGTCTGTGACCGACATTGTGTGTACAAGTTGTGTACAACTTGTGTACCCCTAGCATTTTCCTTTGCAGAAATATTGATTGAAACTGGACTAACTCATGAAAATTTTGTGGCTCAACAGCGTATTCATATCTCCGGTGCGAGTTTGAGGCTTAGGCTCTGTTTGCAATCTTTGTTGATAAGTGTTTTTGGCTTTTTTTTAAGAAAAAAACACTTATTTTACCAAACATTACCAACTTTTACTATCTCGGTTTTCGTGTAGAATCTACTTTTTACTTTTTCTATTACACAAAAAGCACTTATTTTACCAAACACTACCAACTTTTACTACTAATCACTTTTTCCCAAAAAGTGCTTTTATTTAAGCACAAGTGGTTGCAAGCAAAGCCTTAGACTACTAGACTTGTTTCTTTATCCTTTTTTTTTCTATTTATGCATTTATTTATTTAAATAGGATCTCGATCAACACTAGCGGAATGGTAGATATTAGGAGGCTTGGAGCAATGCTTTATTTTAATTTTTAAATTCTTCCGCTAATGTACTTCCTTAAAACAAGATTTACAGTGATGCTTGATATGCAAACCAAATATGGCATTTACATGTCATATAAAAAAGCAAGGTTTGCCAAAGAGAGTAGTCTTCATGTCAGGCCGGTCTGACGGGATGCTCCGTCTGGTCGAGGGCATTTCGGGCACTTCCCGGTCGCATTTTTTTAATGAAATTTTTTCAGCATGTTCTTCATGAAGTCTAGTTTATCCATACTAAATTTCAGCTAAAAATCAATCGGGAAGTCACTCAAATAATTTCTTGAAGTTAACTGGGCAGTTTATATGTATGAACTGCCCAGTTAACTTCAAAAAATTATTTGAGTGCCTTCCCGATTGAATTTTTAGCTGAAATTTGGTATGGATAAACTAGACTTCATGAAGAACATGCTCAAAAAATTTCATCAAAACATTCCACCGGGAAGTGCCCGAAATTCCCTCGGCCGGACGGCGGTTCCCGTCAGGCCGGCTGGACATGGAAAGTCCTCTTGCCAAAGATTTGGCAATGGAAATGACTATGAGATCTGAAAAACAATCATATGTTCGACTACCTTCAATGTGTCACGTGCTTGATAGGAGTAACCCAGGTTCTACTGTTTCTTATTCGTGCAAGGAAAATGGTGAATTTAAAATTTTTTCCATGTGCCTTTCTGCATGGAGGGATGGTTAGATTTATTGCATTCCTGTTATAATTGTGTATGAGTCTTTTTTGAAGTCGTATTATAAAAGTACATTACTCACTGCATGTACACAAGATGCAAGCAAACATTATAAGAGTACATTACTCACTGCATGATTTAGATGCTTTTCAGCAACAATTTTTCCAACATCCGCCTATTGTTGAAACGGTCAATCATCACATTCAGTTATGTGATCCAAATGGTGGACGTGTTGAAGTCATGCCAGAAACACACCTTCCGGACCTCACACCTCCATCTGAACGCGAAATTGTTCAAATGTATGAAGCACAACAAAACGCTCAAATATCAGGAAGAAGGGAAATGAATAGACAGTTCTAATACAGAAGAAGATGTTGTATATGTAGAAAATAACAATTTTGACATCGACTAATTGTGTTGTTGTAATTTCAATTTTTTTGACTTCGAATATTCGTGCTCTTTTCTTCATCATTATATTACTCCAACAATATTAGATTTTTTTCTTCATCATTATTATTTGTGAAATAATAATTACTCCATATTAATTCAACAACAACAATATATTTTTATATCCATATTATAAATTCAAAATATACTTTTAATAATTCGAAATTTGAAAATCAAAATTTCCATAATTCAAAATTTAAAATTACTCCATATTATATCCATATAAAAAAAATTCGAAATTTTGAAAAATAATTTTAATAATAATAAATATACAAAATTATCAAAATTCGAAAATTCAAAAAAAAAAATTAATTTACTTTTAATAATCTGAATATTATAATAAATTCAGATTTTAATAAACACCTAACACGAATATTTATTTATTAAATTTAAAAGATAAGTACGAAACACACAATTTATTTATCACAATCAACTAACTAACATTATTCATTTATCATAAGCAAACAAACTAATACAAAATTATTCATTAATGTCAAAACTTTCAAGAGGCCTAACCCACAACTCGTTAATTTTCCTTTGAGCTTCTGCGTTTATCGGGTCCATATACTCCGTACATTCTTCTGCACGACAAAGCATCTGACACAAGTTTTTTGCTTTTGACTTGCCGATTGAGTCGGATTCCTCATCTATATAGTCGCCAAAACTTTCAAGGGGTCTAGCCATCAACTCCCTGATTTTCTGTCATGCTTCAAAGGTTTTCGGCTCCATAAGCTGTGTAATTTGCTTAAGTCGTTGCATACCTCTACACATCGAATCCCAGTCAATTGGTTCTCGATTAGCCATTTTATTTTCCATACAAACATTGGACCGGGCATCTCTTATTTATACAAAAAAAAGTCACAGATTAGACCGTGACAAATCGAATTTATTCCCTGAACACTGGCCTTCCCGAGGAGCTGATAGAACGGCTAAAAAATAATTAGTCACGGGCGGATCCGTGACTACGGCCGTGACTTATTCAAAAATTTGAATTACTCACGGCCGTAGTCACGGATCCGTCGGTGACTAGGCCGGTCAAACGCGGCCCTGACACCTCGTCTTCTGCGGCCTGATTTCGTTGATTACGAAGGGCTTAGTCACGAATACATCCGTGACTATGCCCTTATATAAAAACAACACTTAGGTTTTTTTTTAAACCTACACATATCTCTGCCTTCTCTCATCCCTTCAAACATAACCTTCTTCTGCACTCCAATCCCGGGACCAGCGCCACCGCCGCCGGTCGCATCCATCCGCCGCCTTCCACCGCCATCAAGGTTATGTTCTCAACTTCTATTTTTTCATAGTTTAATAATTAATTATAAATATTTTAATTTTTAAAAATGCATGTTTTGTTGTTATTGTAATAAAAATGCATGCTCTATGTGTTATACCCGACTGTAGATTTACATACTCAATTACATACTTTAATTTTCAATATGCATGTTCTTTTTGTATAGGTACATGTTCTTGACAAAAAAAATACCAAAAACTTGTGTTTTTATTCGAATGTTAAGATGCATGTTCAAAATTATTTGTATATTAAATTTCGGTTTTTTTGTGTATGAATACATGAATATTTGGTTTGCCTAATGCATGTAATTAGTCTTAAATCCACAATGATTATGAATATACTTGGTTATATATTGTTTTTGGTCAAACATGATCTATTATTTACACAATGCATGCCTAAATATGAATTAGTGTATATGTCTAATATCCATGCCTAAATTTTTCGTGTATATGTTTAATATGCATGCCTAAACATGATTTAGTTTTTTTATTAAATCATATGCATGAATATATGAATTATATATCTAAATTAGGATTATTATTTACGTACATTTTTGAAAATTAATTTAAAAAATTTACTCCTTCATATTAAACTAATAAACAGTTTAATATGTCTCATATATAATTTCAAAATTAAACATTTACAATACATCATCCCCTCATGTTAAACTTATAAAAAATTTTAACATGTTCAATTCAAAACGAAAATATTTATAACGAAAATAATACCATTTAATAAACTGTTTTCCAAATATAAACTGTTTAAAAATTTATTTTCCGAAATTAAATATAAACTGTTTTCAAATATAAACTGTTTAAAATTTTAAAAATTTATTTTCCGAGTTTAATAAACTGTTTTTCAAACTGTTGCTTAATAAACTGTTTATTTAATCTGTTTTTATTTAAAAACAGTTTTATAAACTGTTTAATAAATTGTTTTTCAAATAAAAACTGTGTTTCAAAATAATTATCAGTTTTAATAAATTGTTTAATGAACTGTTTAATAAACAGTTTAATAAATAATTAATAAACTGTTTAATTGAAAAAATCAAGTTTAATAACTGTTTTTCAAACAAATAGACTATTTAACTGTTTTTCAAATTCATTAAAAATAAAAATAAAAATAAAAAAACTGTTTTAAACAATAAAAATAAAAAAACTGTTTTCTTAAACCGTTTCTCTAAAAAAATGGTTTTTAAGTTGAAAACAATTTTTAATTTTAAAACAGTTTTTAGGCCTCCAAAACTGATTTTTTGTACAGTTTTTAAGTTTAAAACAGTTTTTAATTAATTAATACAAAAAAAATTAAGTTCACTACGTTTATCAAAATTGATTATAATACAGTTTTAATTAAAATTTGGACATGTTAAACTATTTTTTAGTAACTTTTAAAATGATTTTTATAACTTCTTTATAAAAAGTTAAAAAAAAAACTCATGTACATCTAAATAAACTGTCCCCTCATGTAAACTTGCAAAAGTTTAACATGTTACCTTAAAGATTAATCAATACAAAAATGTATTGTATCAAAGTTATAAAAAAAATTAATTGAAAAATTATCGACCCCTCATATTAAACTTAAAATAAGTTTAATATGTTATACACATTTTCAATAGATAAAATTTCTACAATAATTTGATCTTCTATTGTAATTACACTAACATTTAAAAATATAAATTAATATATTTTAGATGAGTGATGAACAATCAACCTCGCGTGCCCGCCCGAACTATGTGCCCTTAACCAAAGCAGAGCGCAGCAATGAAAATGCGCGTTAGGTGACACCTCACATGGTTGCAAAGTAAGTAACTATGAATTTTATCTAATGTCAAATAACTTTTTCTTATGTCAAATAATGTAATCAAAACTTCTATAAATAAATATTATTAATATTAATTTTTTGAAGCGATCAAGAAGTGTTGGATGAAATCAAAACCATAGTTGGAGAACACTTTCTAGGGAACTGGGCAACCTACACGGAAGTTGACCCCAAGGTCCGTGAACTTTGGTGGAACCAGTTCAAGGTAAAAATAAATGAATATTCTATGTGTAATTGTAGTAACTTAAAATTTGACAAATGATAATTTTTTTTTAATAAAGGGCCGGTTTCGATGGACTGAAGCACAAGGCCCTGCTATTCTTAGAGCGTATAATGCTAGAGTTTCAAACTGGCTTCGTCCAACTTTTAAGCGTCCCCGAGCTAGTGGGGTAAAGCCTGGATGGTGTTCGGATGAGGTGTGGGGTAACCTCATCCGCCACTGGTCTTCGGATCCAAACTTCTTGGCAAGAAGCGAAGCTAGTAAGAAAAATCGGATGTCCGAGAAGGCATTGGAGACATAATGGAACGGAGGCCGCAAACCTCAGAGTAAACATAAAGAAGCTCTTGTAAGTCTTATGCAAATAAACCTTACACCATTTTAACCCTTCATTTTTTACATTTATTTATGAATTTTAAGTCTTTTTCGAACCATGAATTTTAAGCCTGAGAAGAAGAAGGTCTCGATCCTCAAGGTTATCAAACACTGTTGGACGAAGCACGGCGATGAGTCGGAAGCCGATCTGTCACCCCGCCTCGCTGAAATCAAAGTAAGTAACATCAATTTTGTTACTTAGTACCATTCAAAATCGAAGTAAGTAACATTTCAACAATTTTTGTACATGTAGACGAATTATTACACAACTGTTGAGAAGAAGCGTGCGGAATGAGGCTTGACTGACGAGGATGAGCTCGATTCTGATGCGGAAGCTGATGCGATCGTTGAGGTAGCTGGGGGTGTACAAGGGTCGGGTTCCGGGCATGGGGGCTGAGGGGCAACAGATTTTGTACGACCGCAGTGGCGCTTCATCTTCTCGATCTAGGCGGGGAGAGGATCCACGTATCGCCCAAAAACGCCGGATTTCGGTCTCAACCTCAGCCTCAGCCGTATATACTGCACCCTGAGCAGACTCCTCAAGTTCCGCAGATGGGCGGTTATTTCCATTCCAACTCTGGGTTCGGGTTGCCTTGATTCGAAGCTTTTTAGGATCTGTCTTATGACCGGTTTCAGTTTCAGACATCTGTAGGCAGCCAAGGCGGAGGCAGCCGCTTAGGTAGCCGTGGAGGCAGTCGCGAAGGCCAAAGCAGAGGCCAATGTGGAGGTAGACGCGGAGGCAACCAAGAAGAAGACGAGATCTAAGATGATTATTTAAATTATGATGAATCTAGATATTATCATAACGGCCAGAGGAATTTGTAATGATACATTTTTAATTTAAATTGAACATTGCTTATATCATAATTTTAGTCTGTTTATTAAATGCATATTCTCGTCTGTTTATTACTTTTATTCCAGTCTGTTAATTCTACAACTATTTTTTTAAAATAAAATTTTTAAAGAAAATTTAAAACATAATTTTTAAATTTTTTTTAAATGAAAACACTGTTTTTAAAAAAATAAAAAAAGTTAGTCACGGATCTGAGTCGTGACTAAATTTTTTTTAAAATAAAAATAAAATTAAATTCTTTTAAAAATTTAAAAACAATTTTTTTAAAAAAAATAAAAAAATATAGTCACGGATAATGTCCGTGACAAATTGAAAATTTTGAAAAATTGAAACGAAAATTTCAATTTGTCGCGGACTTTATCCATGACTAATTTTTAAAATTTGAATTTTTTTAAAAACCGCCAATTTTCAAATTTTTGTTTCGAATTTTCAAATTTTTCAATTTGTCACAGACTTTACCTGTGACTAACATTTAATTTATTTATTTTTTTAAAAAATAATTTCTAAAAGAATTTAAAAATAATATTTTGAAAAAATCGGACAAAACATTTGTCACGGACTAGATCCGTGACTAGATTTTCTGTTTTTTAAAAAAAAAAATTTTCTTTAGAAAAATAATTTTATTTAAATTTATAGTTTAAAATAGTTTTAAAAAAATTGTTGTAGAATTATAACAATTAAATAGAAAAGAAATTTATACACTTTTAATCTATCAACTGGAATAAAGGTAATAAACAGACTAGTATAAGCATTTAAAAAATCAATTTAAATTAAAAATGTATCATTACAAACTCCTTCGTCCGTTATGATAATATCCAGATTCATCATAATTTAAATAATCATCTTCGGTCTCGTGTTTTTCGTGTCGGTTGCCTCCTCAATTGCCTTTGCGGCTACCTCCGCTTTGGCCTCCGTGGCTGCCTCCAGGTGTCTGAAACATGTTATAAGACATATCCTGAAAAACTCAGAATGAAGGCAACCCGGACCCGAAGTTGGACTGGAAATAACCGGCCATCTGCGGAACTTGAGGAGTCTGCTCAGGGTGCAGTATATACGCCTGAGGCTGAGACTGAAATCCGGCGTTGAGGATCCATTCATCGCTTCCAGCCGAGCTCTTGTTTCTTCCTCCTTTTTCCGTTGCTCCTCCAATGCTCGCTGCTACTCCTCCGATTCCCGCTGCATTTGGGCAATACGTGGATCCTCTCCCCGCCTAGAACGAGAAGATGAAGCTCCGCTACGGTTGTACAAAATCCGTTGCCCCTCGGCCCCCATGCACGGAACCCGACCCTTGTACACCCTAGCTGCCTCAAGGATTGCATCATCATCCACATCAGAATCGAGTTCATCTGATTCAGTCAAGCCTAGTTCAGGATGTTTCTTCTCAATGGTTGTGTTATACTTCGTCTACATGTAGAAAAAATATTGAAATAAGGATCATCTTTATTTGGAATGTTATTAGATTACAGAAGTAATGTTATTTACTTCGATTTCAGCGATGCGGGGGTGGCATATCGGCTTCCGATTCATCGTCGTGCTTCGTCCAACAGTGCTTGATCACCTTGAGGATCGAGATCTTCTTCGGCCCCGCCTACATGGTTTGAAAATGGCTTAAAACCCATAAATAATTATAGAAATGTGAGGGTTGTAATGGTGCAAAGTTTTTTTGAATAAGAACTTACTAGAGCTTCTTTATGTTTACTCTGAGGTTTGCGGCCCCCATGCCATTGTGTCTCCAAGGCTTTCTTGGACATCCGGTTTTTCTTGCCGGATACGCTTCTTAGCAAGAAATTTGGATCCGAAGCCCAGTGGCGACAAAGGTTGGACCACACTTCATCCGAACACCATCTAGGCTGCAACCCTCTCTCTCAGGCACGCCTAAAAGTGGGACGAAGCCAGCTAGAAATCCTTTTATTGTACGCTCTAAGAATATTAGGGTCTTGTGCTTCGGCCCATCGAAATTTGCCCTTTATTTAAAAAATTTAAAATAATTTATCATTTATCAAATTTTAAGTTACTACAATTACGCACTGATTTATTTTTACTTTGAACAGCTTCCACCAAAATTCACGGACCTTCGGGTCAACATCTGTGGTGCAAGCCCAATTCCCAAGAAAATGGTCTCCAACTATGATTTTGATTTGCTCCAACACATCCTTTTCGCTTTAAAAATTAATAATATTTATTAATAGAAGTTTTGATTACATTTTTTCACTTTAGAAAAAATTATTTGACATTTGAAAAAGTTGATACCTACTTACTCTTCAACCATTTCAGGTGTCACCCAAACGGCATCTTCGTTGTTGCACTCTTCATCAGTTAAGGGGGCGTAGTTCGGATGGTTACGGGAGGTGGATGGTTCATTACTCATAAAAAATTCATTAATTTATATTTTTAAATGTTAGTGTGATTATAATAGAAGATAATTTTTTTAGAAGTTTTATTAATTGAAAATGTGTGTAACATATTAAACTGTGTATAAGTTTAATATGAGGGGTAGTAATTTTTTGGATTAAATTTTTTACAACTTTGATACAATACATTTTTGTATTGATATGTCTTAAATTAAAGGTAACATGTTAAACTTTTTGGCAAGTTTACATGAGGGGACATTTTATAACAATCAATTTTTATAGCTTTACATTTTGAAGTTATAATGGAAGTTACATTTTAAAAAAATCAATTTTTTTATAACTTTTTATATGGAAGTTATAAAAATCAAAATAGTTTGATACATCAAAATTTTAGTCAATTTAATTAATTATATGGAAATTTTTTGTATTGAAATACGATTTTGATAAACATACACTACAAAAAAACACGGGCGTAGTCATGGATTTAGTCACGGACTGCAGTGTAAAAATTCCGTGACTAAAAAGGTTAGTCACGGTCATCCGCCGTGACTAAATCCGTGTCTTAATTGGCGTGACTAAGTGAAGTCACCGCCACATAACCGTGACTAAATTTAGTCACGGGTTAGTCACGGTCAAGGACCGTGACTATTTTCATGCCGGAAACCCCACTCCGACGTGTTAGTCACGGCTTGTGACCGTGACTTTATTTTTTTTTTTAAAAATAAATATTAGTCACGACTGTGGGCCGTGACTAATGTTTCAAATTTTCAAAATTTTCAAAAGACCGCCCGCGGGTGTAATCCAAAATTTGAAATTAGTCACGGTTGTCGACCGTGACTAAGCTTTTTTTTTTTAAAAAATAATGTTTTTAATTAAAAACAAATAATAATTTCGAATTAACTGTAGTCACGGATAAAGCCGTGACTACTATTTTTGTTTTAAAAAAAAAAATCCATTTTTTTTTGAAAGTTGTTTTTAAAAATTACTTTTTAATACGTATTTTTACAAATTAAATTTAAAAATGTTATTCTAATTTTTATCCATGTTTTTATACTATTGAGTTATTGAAAATATTATTCTAATTTTTTAAATTTAAAATTACATTTTAAAGAGTAAAGACATACAACAAACTTAATAAATATTGTGACAAACTTTTAAATGTTTTGACAAACAACAAAGTATAAATGTATGATGATTACATGTCCCTTCGTGGGACTCCATTATGAAAAAAATTAGGATTTTCTTCTTCTTCTTCTTCATCATCATCATCAACAAGAAACTCATCTGGGTTCACGGGGGGGTCTTCGGGGTCAGGTCGGGTTCCTCCTCGGGGTCCTCCTCGGGGTCCATGGCTCGGTGGACCACTACCTCCTCCGGATGACCTCACAAAATCAAAGGACATAGATCCGAAATTCGGGGAGATCATAGGCATGCCACCGTATCCGGAGTTGGGGAAAAATCCCATACCGCCCATGTGCGGAACTTGAGGAGTTTGCTCAGGGTGGAATACGTACGGGGGAGGAAAAGGCTGTTGCGGAGGCTGGAATCCGGCACGCATGTACCGTTCCATCTCCTCCAACCGGGCTTTTGTGGCCTCATCTGCTTTCCGCTGCTCCTCCCATCGCCGTTCGTGCTCCTCCAGTTCACGCTGCAGTGCAGCAATACGAGGATCTTCTCCCCGCCTTGACCGAGAAGAGGAAGCGCCGGTGCTTCGATCATACAAAATCCGTTGCCCCTCGGCCCCCAAGCACGGAACCCGGCCCTTGTAAACCCCGGCCGCCTCAATGGCCGCCTCATCATCCGCATCGGAATCGAGGTCGTCCTCCTGGGTCAAGTCTCGTGCCGCACGCTGCCTGTCAACGGATTCGTTGTACTTCGTCTGCATTTTCAAAAAATATTTTTTAAATGCTACATACTTAGATTTGAAATGTTACTAAATAACAAAATATGATGCTACATACTTCGAAGTCAGCGAGGCGGGGTGGCAAATCGGCTTCAGATTCCTCGCCGTGCTTCGTCCAGCAATGCTTGACGAGCCGGAGAACACCAACCCTCTTCTTCTCAGGACCAGCCTAATTGGTGTGAAAAAAGAATTAAGTAAATTTTTTATAATGAAGGATTGTGATGGTGTAAGGTTTTTTGAATAGCACTTACAAGAGTTTCTTTATGGGCATTCTGAGATTTGCGACCCCCGTGCCACTGCATCTCCAAGGCCTTCTCGGACATCCGGTTTTTCTTACCGGATTCACTTCTGGCCAAGAATTTCGGATCAGAAGACCAGTGGCGACAAAGGTTGGACCACACTTCATCCGAAACCCATTTAGGCTTTTTCGAACTTTTTCGCGCACGTTTAAAAGTGGCGCGAAGCCAGGTCGAAATCCTAGCATTGTAGGCTTTAAGAATATCGACACCGTTTGCGTGAGTCCAACGATAGCGACCCTTTATTAAAACAAATTGGATTAATTAATCAGTAGGTATATATTAGGCCAATACAATCAGGGAGGGAACATTCATTTATTTTTACCTTGAACAGGTTCCACCATAGTTCGCGAACCTTGGGGTCAACATCCGAGTACGTGGCCCAAGTGCCAAGAAAGTGTCCTCCGATTATGCTTTTGATGCCTTTGAACACTTCTTCGTCACTTAAAAAAATTAATAGTATTTATTTATATAAGATTTGGTTAGATTATTTAACATTATATACAATTATTGAAAATAAGGTTTCTTCATAACTACTTACAAAAGAACTTCTGCAGGGGTCACCCAAACAGCTCCTTCGTTGTTGCGCTCCGCTTCGGACATGGGCGCATAGTTAGGGCGGGGAGCCGAGGTCGATTGTTCGTTGCTCATCTAAAATATATTAATTTATTTTGTTTTTTGTTAGAACGCTTATAATAGAAGATCAAATTTTTATGTAAGTATTGTCAATTGTCAATGTATATAACATATTAAACTGGGTATAAGTTTAATATCAGGTTCCAATAATTGCTAATAAACAAATACTATAATTATCAAGGAGTTGACACAGTCGACCGAAAAATCAACCGGTTGGAGCTTATCAATGAGTTGACCGAGTCGATTCATTGATAAACTTTATCCTGACGATTCTTCAGGCTACGCCTTGAACCATGGATGGGCTACATCACATGTAGCGACATAATGTCAGTACATGCGCTTGGGAGAGTCCATCGATGACTCAAGCCGTAGCCAGAAGAATCGACAGATTGGAGCTTATCTGAGAATTGACTAGGTCAACTCATTGACAAGCTCCAACTGATCGATTCTTCGATCGACTGGGTCAACTCATTGATAAATTATAGGATGAGTTTATTAGAAATTATTGAACCACTCATATTAAACTTATACACAGTTTATTAAATTTTTATAAGGAAAAATAATAAAAATACCCCAAACTTTGAAGGGATGTGACAAGAGCACCACAAACTTTCATATGTAATTTAAATATCCCAAACTTTATATAAAGTTGAACATGTTAAACTTTTTTGCAAGTTTAACATGAGGGGGATGATGTATAGTAAATGTTTAGTTTTGGAATTATATATGAGACATATTAAACTGTTTATTAGTTTAATATGAGGGAGTAAATTTTTTAAATTAATTTTTGAAAATGTAAGTAAATAATAATCCTAATTTAGATATATAATTTATATATTCATGCATATGGTTTGATAAAAAAATTAAATCATGGATATTAAACTAAATCATAGCATCCCCAATTCCCCACAAAATGTCCGCCAACTATGTGTTTGATTCGATCCAACACTTCTTGATCGCTTCAAAAATTTAATAATATTTCTTTATATAAGTTTTGATTACATTATTTGACATTAGAAAAATTATTTGACATTAGAAAAAGTTCATAATTAATTATCTTTCAACTATTTGGGGTGTCACCCAAGCCGAATTTTTGTTGTTGCGCTCGACCTTCGTTAAGGGGGTGTAGTTCGGACGGGATGGACCAGCACGGGAGGTTGATTGTTGATCACTCATCTAAAATTTGTAAATTTATATATTTTAAAATGTTAAGTGTGATTATAATAGAACATCAATTTTTTTGGAAGTTCTATTTATTAATTAAAAAATGTGTATAACATATTAAACTGTGTATAAGTTTAATATGAGGGGTCGTAATTTTTTGAATTAATTTTTTTATAACTTTGAAACAAGTTATTTTTGTATTGATTGCTCTTAAAGGTAACATGTTAAACTTTTTGGCAAGTTTACCTGAAGGGCATATTTTATTTTGATGTTTTCTAAAAATCAATTTTTGTATGTAAATGAGTTTTTTTATAACTTTTTATAAGGAAGTTATGAAAATCATTTTAATACATTAAAAAATAGTTTGACACATAAAAAATTTAGTTTTTTGTATTAAAATCAGTTTTGATAATCTTAGTGAACTTAATTTTTTTTGTATTAATTTATTAAAAACGGTTTAAAACTTTTTAAACTCCATTTTTTTAGAAAAAACAATTTATGAAGCTAGTCATCTGTTTATCTATGATTACAAGGATGAAAAGAAGCTTAGTGTTTTGATTATAAGGATGATGACAAGAATGAACAATTCACACTTGTCATTATCATGATTTACAAAGTCCATTCAATTGTTTCAATAACCAATTTTTCTAGATTTAACCAATTCATCTCATCTCAGTGTTATATATCAAAGATCTCAGAAAGAGATTACCCAACTTTGGATTAAGACCTCGTAGTAAATCACATACGGATTATGCATTATTTTATATTGATAATGATGATACCAACTATCTAAATATGTTCGATTCAATTGGGAAGATTAAGTAAATAAGTACTCATCTATTTTACAACAAACACATACGTAGTAATGGTAGTAGAACTTAATACGGATTGTGGCATGATTGATTAAAATAAAATGGTTAATATAAATACGGGGTGCAAATAGGCCCATGTACTAACCAAAAAAGGTAAAATAAGCCCTTATTTAGGAGGTTCTGTCCGGACATCGTCATTTGGGGTGGTTCCCGGTAGAATTTTTTGATGAAATTTTTTGAGCATCTTATTCATTAAGTCTAGTTTACTCATACCAAATTTCAGCTAAAATTTCAATCGGAAAGGCATTCAAATGAATTCTAGAAAATAACTACGCAGTTAGAAGCGCAATTATATTCAAGAATTCATTTGAATGCCTTTCCTAATGAAGTTTTAGCTGAAATTTGGTATGCATAAACTAGACTTGATGAATAAGGTGCTCAAAAAAATTCATCAAAAAATTCCACCGGGAACCACCCCAAATGACGACAGCCAGACAGAACCTCCTAAATAAGAGCTTATTTGACCTTTTTTTGTTTGCCTATTTGTACCTTTTCCCTAAATACGAAATAAAATGCATTGAGAATGACCACATCAAGCATTAGACGAACTAAACTAATCCAATGAAAGAACATACCTTTTGTATTATACAAAGAAATCGTGGCGCGATGATAACACCAGGTTTCACTAAATCATCAAGCTTCATCACATTTTTGAAATTGAAAAAATACTTGGCGCAGTTCATGATGGTTTTTACCTGAAGTTTATGCGTCTCGGCCATAGGTGAGATACGGATACTTTTATAAGGTGAGAAATAGGGCATCACAAATGTGATATGAAATGACTCATTTGCTATTCTGATGTGATGTTAATAACATAAAATGCCACGACATACCTCAATGTATATCAATCATATCCTATTCATTAAAACGTCACCCACATGGGCACATGGCTATCTGGTAATTGGATCAACATCCGCCATTTTTTTTAATAATTATCCAAAACTCTTTTAAGATTCCAAAATTCTACTAGTACTCCTTCCCTCTCGTTAGAAGGTTTCCATTTTTCTTTTTTGGACGTCCCATTAGAAGGTTCTTATTTCCATTTTAGGAAACAATTAACAATCTTAAGCGACAAATTAGTCATTAAATATTACGAATAATACATTTATAACATCACAGTTATCGATACTAACACATTCTAATATATACATATTAAAATTATTTCTTAAAATATACCTAAAGTACTTTATTTGATTATCACCTAAATAACTGTGTCATTTCGCTATGGGAACCTTCTAGCGGGACGGATGTAGTATATTTTTTACAGTGCAATTACTGTAACTTTTCAATTAAAGATGTTTTTACTTGGACAGAAATTTGTTGGTTTGCTCTAGTCTGGTTTGTTTGAGTCTGATCTGGTTCGATCTGAATTGGTCTGATCTGATAAACATCTAGTTTTGTGTATTTTATAACTATAGAAATCTGATCTGAAAGTTTGTTTAAATCTAGTCTGATCTGGGACCGGAAACTGTCCAATTAAAAACATTGTAACTACTCCTTATTTAAAATCCATTTATTGGAGCCTCAAATCTTATTCAATGCCGTCCAAGAAGAAAAGGGGTGGAAATTAGTTTGAAGCTACACATGGAAAGTTATTATATGATAGATTAAATATTTACATTTAACATACTCCCTCCGTTTCATTTATATTGTCCCGTTTTACATTTTTGTGAAGTCCCACTTAAATTGTCTCATACCATATTTGGTAAAATTTGTGTGGCTCTAAATCTTTCTTACTTTATTCTTACTTTATCAATTAATATCAACCACACAAACCCAATTTTCTTAATAACTGTGTCACCCTCTTCCGTCCCAATATAAATGGGACGGAGGTAGTAATTTAGAACTTACTTGCGTACCACTGCCAGGAAACAATTTACATTTAAATACGTACTGTCCTACATTCGTACAAGGAAACTAATTCAAAACATATAAAAGTAAAAATGAAATAATAAATGGAAAGAAGAAAATGAAGGGAAAATGGAATACATAAACATTGAGAAAAGAAATTGAAAAGTAATAAAAAATAAGAATAAGAAGCCCAAAAAGGGGAATAAAAGAGCCAAGGCGATAAGAATAAAAAAAGAAAAGTTTTTAGGAAGAAAAAAGAACAATGATATGTGAGACCGTTTAGAGAAGATTTGTGAAAGGTGGGATTTATGGTTGAATGTTTTTCAAAGAAAATGAAAAAACCTAGAATAGCAGGTCATCGATCAACTGATTAGGGACCAACAAATGAAGATGAGCTGCAAAAGTTAGATTATTCATGAATAACGATAAGATCAGGGCGGGTCTAGCATTTTCATCCAGGTAGGGCCAAAATTTAATAGATATAAAATAACATGTGTTGCAACAAAAAAAATTCAAAGCCAAAATACAACACTATAGAAATAAGACTTTTCATCAAAGTCAAATACAAGCATATGATAAAATTACAACTGTTCTCTATGAGATTTCATCGACTGATATCGTTTGATAATGACATCATTGTCAATTTTCAAGAAGATGTCTTTTTCTACATAAACAAGAAGCCTATCATTGAGCCAGTCATCACTCATCCGGTTGCTCAGTCTATCCGTGATGATGTTCATAGCAGAAAAAACTCTTTCAACACTCGTTGTCGCAACAGGAAGAATCAATGCCAAAGTCAGAAGCTTGTAAACTAAAGGAAACACCTTGTGTTTCTTAGTTTGTACCAACTTCTCCGCAAGGTCACCAAGTCCTTTCAAGTCCTTAAATAAGGTGTTAGAGCGCACATCACAAATATAACTTTCAAGTTGATCTTTGAGAATACACACATCTAAAGGTGAAAAATCTTGTGGATAAAACTCAGTCAACCTAAGCAATTTTTTCTTCTCAAAAGAAGAAAATGAATCTTGTGGAGATCAGCAAACATTGCAAAGAAGCAACTCTGTACTAGCTTCTGAGAAACGATCACCTAACCCTTGTAGTTGCAAATCAATCACGGCACAAAATAAATTAAAGCGATAGTGATGTATATTTGTAAGAGTTGGTCCTTTACGTCCAGGGCGACCTCGAGAATCAAAACGCATAAAGGTATCATCCATGTTTGGAATAGCAATAGAATGTTGAGCACAAAAATCACAAACCTCCTCAAACAATGAATCCCATCCGTTATCTCTACATATTTGAAGTCGAAACCTGCAAACTCTAACTAAATCCATCGCATTCACAATATCTTGATCCCGTCTTTGCAAAGCAAGCGACAATTCATTCAATATTCCCAGAATAAGTTTCATCATATGCAAATTGAGAACAAAATCAAAGCAATGCATCATTTTCAATAAATATTCTATATCCACCTTTTGCATAGAAGTAGTTACCTCATCATCGTGAATCACATCAAGCACATCACCAAGAGCAGAAAACATTGAGTGTGGGCCTTCGCCCTCACTGGCCTATAGGCTCATCCGCCCCTGGATAAGGTGAGACTATTGTAAGAAGACCGCTAAAACGTACGGTATTATTAATTTCCATTTCCCTTTATCATTTATGTATGGAAGCAAGCAAGAGTAGGTGAAGATTAAAACGAGAATGAGAGTTCGGTAATCGAGTTTTAGAAACTTTATTTAAACTTGTCAACAATATATCCCCTATTGCATACTCCATCCGTCCCAAAATTAACTTCTCATTCACTATTCATTGGTCAACTTAAATCACTCCTAATCTTTTACTCTATATATCAAATTTTTATCAAATTTCAATTTTCTTGATCAGGCTTCAAAACCATTCATATTTTCTGAATAAGTAAATTTTATTTACTAAAAATAATTCGAGTGTGAACAGCGATCGAGTTGCTTTATGGTCAGTCAAGCATCGTAAATCGAACAGGAAGTTGTTTCTGGGGCGGAGGTAGTATATTAATTTAAACATTTATCTATATTATTCAACTTGAATAATACTTTACTCTATGAGACTATGAGGTAATTTTATACTCCCTCGTTCCGGATAGAAATTGACTTTTGCTTTTGGCATAGTATTTTATGAGCTCAATTAATAGAAGAATAAATGTCTTGTATGCCTTTTGACTTTTGGGAGAATTAATGTTATCTATTCAAATTTAAAAGTGAGTGGATAGTGAAGGGTAGTTAGGACATTTAATATAAAAGGGGTTGCCTGAAAAGGAAACGTAAAAGAGTAAATGAACGTCCCAAAAATAAAAGTGTAAAGATTTAAAGTGATATTCATGCATCCGCACGGGTGAGATTAGCATCTGCGTTAATAAAGGAGTGTTTGCTAAAGAATAAAAAAAGTGATTTTCAACTATTGACTTAAAAAAGTTGAAATGAGTGTGTTCAAATGATAATTTCTATTTAAATTAAGCACTTAAAAGTTAAAAATAGAAGTAGGTAGAAGGGTGTTTTAAACTGATTTTCACTTTTTCTATTACACAAAAATTATTATTTTACCAAACACTATCAACGTTTATGTTTTCAGAATCATTTTTTTTCAAACACTACCAACTTTTACTACTCTCTCCGTCCCAGGGAGAAGCTCCCACTTTCCTTTTTTAGTAGTCCCAACAAAAAGTTCCCATTTCCCTAAATGGAAAGTTATCCTACATCAAAACAGTGTCAAACAGTGCAAAACAGTGCCAAACAGTGTTGAAACAGTGCCAAACAGTGTCGAAACAGTGCCAAACAATAAAATTTACCCCTCAGTAACTTTATTTCCTAAATATGTGTGAAAGTCAACCCGGGAACTTCTCCCTGGGACGGAGGGAGTATTAAATACTTTCTCTAAAATCACTTTTTAAAACCCTTTTTTAAGGCAAATATTGTTGACACTTGACTCGCAACTTGCAGGAAGACAGACCATCGTTTGTACAATATTGTGCAAATGACTCTGACCTTTTGCTAGAAGCAGCTCAGAGTGTTGAACCCTGATCATGTCGACATCATGTGACTGTGAGGTCCATAAGCATCTCGAATATACTGATTTCAGATGGGTTACCTGGCCTATACTTTTGAGTTTTTTTCCGTATTAATGTTAATTAATTAATTAATTACGAAAATAGGGTTGGGTTAAAAGTATTTACCAAAATACTGCTGGGTTAACCATGGTCGGGGTAAGTCGCCCAACGGTTGGGCGACTTATAAGTCGCCAAACGGTTTGGCGACTTATAAGTCGCCCAACCGTTGGGCGACTTTCCCTTAAGTAAAAATCGGGTCTCGCCCCAAACAGAACACTTCACAGAAGCCTCCCCAACCAACTGCTGCTGCGACGGACGAAGAAGAAGACGGACGAACCGCCATCTCCAACTCCGGCGCTCCTCCATCTCCGGCGACTCCACTCCGGAAACCCTCCATCTTCATCTTCAACACTCTTTACTCCTTATTCTAGGTAAATCCAAATCCATTTCATATAATTTTGCATTTAGGGTTTAGAATGTTAATTTTTTTTTAATTTTGGGATTATGAATTGATTGTGAATGAAGTTGTTGTGAAATGTGAATATGTATGAAATGTTGAAATATTATTTTAAATTGTTTGTAAATTGTAATGTGTATTTTGACATTTGGGCATTTGGGTATAGTTGAATGTACCTAAATTTGGGTATTCAAAGGTAGACATTCAATGTAGATATCAAAATTTGGCTAGTTTGTTATTGAAATGTGAATTGTTTGTGAATTTGGAGTTAATGATATATTACAATTTTGGAAGCAATTTCTATTAAAAATGTGAATGTGTATAAAGTGTGTATATTGATGCCTACTCATGAATGTTGGACAATGAATTGTTATTAGAAGATGGATTTCTCAAGCTTCCCACTCGTGTGTCATTGGGGAGGGAACTATTACGAGAATGGTGGGCAAATATGCCATGAAGGTGGCAGAACGAGCTTTGTCATGGTTTCTCGTGGCGCTTGCATGGTCGAGATCCTTCAAAAAATACATGCAGCGACAATGATTCATCCCGGCCGTTCATTGCGGTTGAAAATGAAATTTCCCATGAACGGGGGAAAGTACATGCTTATGCCGCTCATTGATGAGCTAGCTATAACAAATATGTGGGGCATAATTCAGATGGAGGATATGTCGTCGCTGGAGGTATACATTGAGGAATGCTTTGACGCTAATGCTACTCAATCGACATCAAATGCTGGTGTATCTAGGCATGATGTCATTGCAGGGGTGAATGCAGGGAAGTCGTCAAAGGTTCCTGTACTAGACATGGTTATACAGGAGGATGGCAGGTATTTGCACAACGGTGCATCATTTGTGGATGGGCAGGGAAGTGATGATGATGCAGAGTTGCCTGATATGTTAGCAGAGTTGCCCCCAGCTGGACGAGAGCAGACTCACATATGGCGAGCACGTGTGCCGCTGATATGTTTTGACATTGTTGAGCTTCATTTGCCTGATAGAGTCATGCGACAGTTTGGGTTTGAGCAGGTCATTCCACGTCCTATCGACACTTATGTAGAGCTGCATAAGCTGGATAGGCGTGGGAAGCATACAGAGGATTGGGCACTCAGACATGTCCGATACGTGACTATGTGGGATAGGAGAGCTGAGCTAGCCGTGGCTGGGACACCCACATATGTGCCATCAGTTTCAGGAGATTACATGGGATGGTACTACAGCATCACTCGGTTGTTTGTGTCTCCTTCGTTCAGACTCCCTACTCATCATTATCAGCCTAGCTCATTGGCATTGCATCTTACGGTGAGTATATTACTAATTAGTAAAGTAAGTCATTTTATTTATGTAATACTTGTATGTATTTGAATGTAATTGTAATTGTGTTTCGTGTTGCAGACCCGAGCTTTGCAGCGCATACATCAGCGGGCTACTGCCACTGTGACTGATATTCCTGATGTGGACATGTATGGACAGACTCTGACAGGCATTGCCTCGTTATGCTCAGATGTGTTGGGTCGAGTAGACTACGGACATCTTATACACATGCCCGCATCTCAGGAGATGGCATCCACGTCTAGTGCAGCCGCGGGTTCATCATCCCAGACGCAACATGAGAGAGTGGTTCTTCAACCACGACAACGCCGTAGGCGTAGACATGAGCAGCAACATCTCCATGACGAAGCTGATGATGGGAACTTGTAGTTTGTCTTTTGTATTGTAGTTTTTCTTATGCAATAGATGTTGTAGGAACAATTTACAAGTTTTGATGTATTTTCTCTTGTTAAGTATTCTATGTTGTATTGATGTGTTCGAGTATGAATATTACATGATTATTTGTTATGGCATATATGATGATTGAACTGTGTTATACCGGTTATGATTTGAAAGTTTTTTAGCGGTGTTTATAAGGTGTTTTTTATGTTGTTGAGAGTATGTGATTATCATGTGTTGTATCTAGTTTGTAACACTTCAAAAGGAGAAAGGAGACCTTATTTGTAGCAAACAGATCGGTCTGGATTGAACCGGGGCGAAAAACAAGCTGATTTGGTGTTTTAGGTAATAGGCACGATCGTGCGTAAGGAAATACGCACGATCGTGCGTGGCTGGCAGTAGCTGCTCGGTTGAAACCATATTTCAGGGCAAAGTCGCCCAACCGTTGGGCGACTTATAAGTCGCCAAACCGTTTGGCGACTTATAAGTCGCCCAACGGTTGGGCGACTTTGCCCTGACCACGGTTAAGGCCCAGCAGTAGTTTGGTAAATACTTTTTTTCCAGCATTATTTCCGTAAATAATTAATTAATTAACATTAATACGGAAAAAAACTCTATACTTTTCACCCAAAAACTACTCTCTATACATCCCAATTTAATTGAGGTTTTAGAAAAGGGCACTTATATTGAGAAACGTCAAAAATCCCTTTTTTTCCTATAATAGCACAACATGGTTGAATAAAAGTATCAAACACATCTTTTCCTTTTAAGACACAAAAATATTTAATTTGGGAAAAGACAAGAAGCACAAACTCAAGAGGTTTGTACAAAATACATATTGAATTCCAAAGACGATAGTTATTCTGGGACAAAAATACTGCCTAAAGGACAACACTTTCGACCCATATTTTATTTGATTTATCTATATGGTTGTTATGTTTAAGGAAAATTATGGAAATAAGAGTAAAATGTTTGAAAATGCAAAAATAGGACTATCATGTATTATTCCAAAATAAAAGATTTATTCTGAAAACTCCATATTTTTCAATTATAAGACTTTTGGAATAAGACTTTTCAATTATATCACATTACAATATAATGTACAAGCACAAAATATCCAAACTAATGTTGGAGCTTGGTTTGAGTTACATGTCATCTTCCAAAATTACTAGCAATACATACAATCATGTTCAATACAAAACACAAAATTTGATGAACAAAAAGTTGATTTTGTGATGTTAGGCAATCACAAAATGTGGTTAGGGACATTCATTTAATAAATATTTGCAGTTTACTACTTATATACTTAAAGACCACACAATACTTTGATCCATGGCCACATTGATGAAGCAACGGAAGACAGTGAGAAACTTGAGAGTCAAGTTCATCATCAAATTGTGCCTTTCAAGTTCCAAGTGAGCTTTTGCTAGCATATGCAGATAGATTGGATAATGACAACACATATTTGGTTTTTGTCACGAATGATTGTTCATCTTTCACATAATCATCTTCATTCTCTTCCCCTTAATCAGTACATATAACTTTAGGTGGTGCTACTTTGGGCTTCTGAAAGAAATAGTACGAGGCATAAAGATTTTTCTCTTCTTCGTCACCATGCAATCATGCATACAAATAAAAATCAGAACCAGTTCGAACAACAAAGGTTGAGGTGCATTTTGCATGCCTAAACTGTTTCGCATACGGATGCTCCCGCAATTGGCAATATTAATTAGCTCTATTTGATTTAATTTCTTTATGGATACAAATTATGTTTTCTTAGAGTACCTTTATAATTACTTCTCATGTTGAAGCATCTACCTCAAGAGTATTAGCTTTCATATTGAGGGTCTCACTTGGCCAATATTTCCCGGCACCCCAGTACCCCACAAATAATATGTGTCTTTCAATGATTTACATTTCTTAAAAACTTTCTTATAGCATAATGGTTTTTGGACTACATTAGTGAGTAGAGAAGCAATCTCGTTAGGAGCTTCACTCTTAAAAGTAGCGCTATCAAATACTATCTCTCTTCCCCTAAGTTTGGGACAAGAGAAGGTGACACGGTTATTAATAAAAGTGAGTTTATGTGGTTGATATTAAATTGATAAAGTAAGAATAAAGTAAGAATGATTTAGTATTAGATTGGGCCTTGCTAATTTTTCATTTATTTGTAAATACGGGCTAAGGGCTCACTTAATTGCCTAGCTAATGTAGATATATAGAGGTACTCGGTATTGTATAGGGCAGATTTGCTTCCAATTAATAAAATATATTCTCTTCCTAAATCTAAGATGGTATCAGAGCAGGCTCTTTGAAGCTTTGTTTTTTTTTAATCAACACAGTTGACGAGAGAAGGGTCACTCTCCCTTTTCATGTGATTCGTATTTTTTATTCACGTTGATATAAGGACGGGTGTGGCTTCATCGTTTTCTCTGCAGAACTGCACCAGCGTGCGAAGGATGCAGAGTATCAACATGGCCAACCCTACCTCTTTCTATTACTTGGGATCCGGTGATCAACCCGGTGACCAAATTACTCATGTAATTTTTAATGCTGAAACCCGTTCATCTGATCGCATGGCGGGTAAGTTTGATTGGATTATTGACACAGGGGCATCTCATCATGTCACAGGTGATATTACGAGTTTGACTGACAAGACTCGTGTTTGCGCACGTCTGGTAGGATTGCCAGATGGGCGAACGGTTGAGGCTGTATTAGAAGGCCGTGTTTATTTTTCTGACCAATTTATTTTGGAACATGTTCTTTATGTGCCCGGATTAAAATGTCATTTAATCTCGGTATCTCAATTGATTGATCAGTCTGCATGTTTAGTTACTTTCACTGATTCGTTTTGTGCTATACAGGACCGTCTCTCGAGGAGTCTGATTGGAGCCGGTGAGAGACGAGATGGGCTTTACTATTTCAGAAAGGTACCCGTGTTGCATACTGTTCACACGTCCGATTTACCTTCATTCGAGTTATGGCACCGGCGCTTGGGGCATCCGTCTGATCGCGTGATTAAATTGTTGCCTGCTATTAGTACTAGTTCTTCTGCCAAACGTTTGAATAAGCCTTGTGAGGTGTGTCCACAAGCCAAACAAGTGCGTGATTCTTTTCCTACAAGTAGCAATAAAACAAGTAGAATTTTGGAACTTATTCATTGTGATTTATGGGGTCCCTATAAAACCCCATCTACTTGTGATGCAATCTATTTTATGACATTGGTTGATGATTTTTCTCGGGCCGTGTGGGTTTATCTGCTACGTGACAAGAAGGAAGTGTATCGATTTTTCCTTTCTTTTATTGCCACAGTTGAAAAACAGTTTGAAGTGCCTGTTAAAATTGTACGAAGTGATAATGGCACGGAATTTAAATGTTTATTGCCATACTTTGAGGAACGTGGAATTATATTTCAGACGTCTTGCATTCATACCCCTCAACAAAATGGGCGGGTGGAGCGTAAGCATCGCCATATTTTGAACGTGGCTCGGGCACTGATGTTTCAGGCGAACGTTCCTATTTTACTCTGGGGTGAGTGTGTGCTTACGGCGGTGCATCTTATTAATCGTACGCCCTCGGGATTGCTGGACGGAAGAACCCCCTACGAGGTCCTTACTGGCAAGACACCTGATTTTCACCATCTCCGGGTCTTTGGGTGTTTAGCTTTTGCTCATAATGTGAAGACGGGTGGTGATAAATTTCTTCCTCGTAGCAGGAAATGTGTTTTTATTGGATATCCGAATGGCAAGAAAGGGTGGAAAATGTTTGACCGTGACACCGGAGATATTTTTGTGTCGCGTGATGTCCAGTTTCATGAAGATGTGTTTCCATTCTCGGAGGTTACTCCGGCCTCTACTTCAGACACTGCTCCTGCTGAACCCATTATTTTTGATTCAGACGACGTCGTCCCCGTGAACTCTGAAGTTCAGGTACCTCCTGACACGGGGTCTACATCGGCCGATACTACTTCTGACGGCATCACTCTTGGCAGAGGCATGCGGTCTAAGCGACCGTCAGTTTTACTTCGCGATTATGTTGCTCATTTAAGCCCATCTCCGTCTTCGCCCTCCGACAGCTCTTCAGGTACGCGGTATCCTATTAGTCATTACGTATCTTGTGATAAGTATTCTACACGTCACCGCATGTTTCTTGGAGCTATTCTTGTAGGTCAGGAACCCCGTTCCTTCAGGGAAGCCATGACTGATGATGGATGGCGTGCTGCCATGCAAAATGAGATTCAAGCCCTCGAACATAATCACACGTGGGACATGGTGCCTCTTCCCCACAATAAAAAGGCCTTGGGTTGCAAATGGGTCTATAAAATTAAATATAAATCTGACGGTACAGTTGAACGGTTGAAGGCCCGTTTGGTTGTTTTTGGGAATCATCAGGAGGCAGGTATTGATTATAATGAAACGTTTGCTCCCGTGGCCAAAATGGTCACGGTACGCCTACTCTTAGCCGTTGCTGCTGCTCGCAACTGGGAGTTACATCAAATGGATGTACATAATGCCTTTCTTCATGGTGACCTGGCTGAAGAAGTCTATATGCGCCCTCCTCCGGGTTTCTCTTCATCTCGGCCTGGGCTAGTGTGTCGCCTGCGCAAGTCGCTATATGGCCTCCGCCAGGCTCCGCGGTGTTGGTTCGCTAAGCTGGCCACTGCGCTTAAACAGTATGGTTTCCTACAATCTTATTCTGATTATTCTTTATTCACTTTGCACAAGGATGACGTACAGATGCATGTGCTTATATACGTGGATGACATGATTATTGCGGGCAATAATTCCACCGCTTTGTCACGTTTTAAAAATTATTTGCACTCCTGTTTCCACATGAAAGATCTTGGGGTTCTTAAATACTTCCTTGGCATTGAGGTTGCGCGAAGCACTGATGGAATTTTTCTTTGCCAACGCAAATATATTCTGGATATTATTTCTGAGGCAGGTCTTCTTGGAGCCAAGCCATCCTCTTTTCCCATGGAACAAAATCATTCCTTGGGCCTTGCTACGGGAGAACTATTAGCTGATCCAGAATCCTATCGACGCCTTGTTGGTCGTCTAATTTATCTATCATTTACTCGACCGGATTTGGCTTATTCGGTACATATTTTATCCCAGTTTATGCAGGCCCCGCGACGAGAACACTGGAGTGCAGCCCTTCGCGTTGTCAGATATCTCAAAGGCTCTCCCGGACAAGGAATTCTCTTGAGCTCTTCTTCTACTTTGACTCTTACAGCCTGGTGTGATTCGGATTGGGCTAGTTGTCCACTTACTAGACGTTCTCTGACCGGATGGCTAGTTTTTCTTGGAGGATCTCCGGTCTCCTGGAAGACCAAGAAACAGCATACGGTGTCTCGATCTTCCACTGAAGCTGAATATCGTTCCATGGCGGCTGTCACAGCAGAATTGAAGTGGGTGAAGAGTCTTCTTCTTACCTTCGGCATTGCTCACCCGCAGCCTATTTCCTTACATTGTGACAATCGCTCTGCCCTTCATATTGCTCATAATCCTGTTTTTCATGAACGTACCAAGCACATTGAAGTGGATTGTCATTATGTTCGTGATGCACTGCAAGAGGGGCTGATCTCGGCACAACATGTTTCTACCACCGAACAGCTAGCGGATATCTTTACAAAGGCTCTGGGCCAACGACAATTTAGTCATTTACTACGCAAGTTGGGCATGTTTGATCCCCATGCTCCAACTTGAGGGGGGGTATTAGATTGGGCCTTGCTAATTTTTCATTTATTTGTAAATACGGGCTAAGGGCTCACTTAATTGCCTAGCTAATGTAGATATATAGAGGTACTCGGTATTGTATAGGGCAGATTTGCTTCCAATTAATAAAATATATTCTCTTCCTAAATCTAAGATTTAGAAACACACAATTTTACAAAATAAGGTATGGGACAATCTTAAGGGGACGGACCGAAAAGGTAAAATGGGACAATCATAGCGGGACGGAGGGAGTAGTAGTTTATTTTTAAAGTCAATTATTCTATCAGCAAGAAACTTTAATTCATTTGGTGTCCAAGAAACCATTGCAAACATTCCATCTACTCTAGGATGTTGATTATTCTTGTTCATTCATGTACCTATCAAATTGCAAACATCTCATCCATCATAGGTCATCACTAGGTTGCCTCAAATACTAATGACATTTGTAAGAAACTAGTCTTTTACCCGTGCGTTGCACCCGTGCGTTGCACGGGAGAGCAGACTAATCCAAAAGTTAATTGAAATCATCGGAATAAATTATACCTATAAACAGTAAAAGAAAAACAACCTTAAAATATACAATGAATTGTATGTATTGCATGTGATATTTTATTATTTTACATATACTGATATACTTGAAACTTCTTCAGGTATTTTATATGAAAGCTAAATTTGGTTCGTTTGCTGCATTACTTGAACTATCTAATGGGTTATTGAATTTATCGTTTTAGGTTTCTAAAATTAACTTCATCAGATCTTATAGAAACCCAACAATGAATATTCCTTATTTTCTAGAGCTGTAAGCTTCTCATTTTTGAAAGGAATAAAATAGTTTACTCATTTGCCAAAAAAAAATTGTTTACTCATTAGTAGTCATGGACCCGGTTCGCGCCGCCCGGCCCGCCACTGTGCGAGCCCGGAACCGGCCCGGTTCTCGGGTCCGGGTCCAGGTCCGAGTCGGGCCTAGGCCCGGTGGGGGGGGGGACGGGTCCGGGCTCGGGCCTTGTATTTGGCGAACCGGCACGGCCGGGTCGGGCCCGGCTCCGGGCCAAATTGAATTTTTTTTTCTTCCATTTTTTGGGGTACCCGGGTTGGGCTTGATGGTTAGGAGGGGTTTGGGGGGGTGGGGGGGGGGGTTAGGAAAGCAACAAAAAAAAATGACCGAACCGGAGGCCCGGCCTGGCCCGGCCCCGGACCCGGACCGGACCCGGTGGCTACCCGGGCCGGTCCCGGGCCTTCCTTCCCAGAAAAAAGCCCGGCCGGGCCCAGCCCGGAACCGGAACCGGCCTGGCCCGGGTCCATGACTACTCATTAGTCCATTACTATGACCTCCCTGTTTTTTTACCTCACCATTTTTATGCACATTGGTACTTAACGAAAATAAAAGTAATACTAGTACATTCAAGCAGCCTCTTATATCAGTAATGAGATATATACCTCCTGGATCCCTGATTCAAGCAGCCTCTTATCCCTCATTCTTAATCATATACGAAGTATTTCTCCAAGTCACTATGGATTGGAGTGGCAGGTTATGCCGTTATGAAACATTTGGTACATGTGCAATTGATGCAAACAATAACACAATTTTGTCTTTTAAAATTGCAAATCAACCATTTTCAGAACTTTGAATGAACTGGTTCATTGTAGCCAATTAAAACTTGTACAAACATTTGTTGAGTCCTGGCTCTAATATGGAGAAGAACCCAAAGAAGCACAAAATTTTGGAAAAGAAGTTTTTTTTAACTCAGTAGGCAAACCATCCATCGGTGAGGCAAATGCCAAGAAACACTTTCCAATATTTATTAAATAAGGATAAGAATACAAAAGAGAGGGGACCAGACCAAATCTCTCAAGGGGCATCTACCTTAAACCACATGAAAGAAAAGTAAATGATAAATTTAGAGGGGCTAGGCCTGACCCAATTTTGGAAAATGGACAACAAAACCAAAATAACAAACTAAAATCTAAAATATGTAAACCCAAAATAATCAGCAAAAAAGCTACATTTCACACTAATGGACAATTGATCCACATGATCATAATACTTGAATTGATCCATACAGCATTCTGGGCCCGCAAGGAAATGGGCCATGAAATTACCTTCCCTGTAAGTATGATTGAAGGAAGCCCATGTTTCTCAGCCTTATCCTTGAATGTCTTAGAAGAAGGTAAGAGACTCGAAAATTTTCAAACAATAAATTTGGTGAAATCTGTCCTGTACAGCAAAATCAACTTTAGCCCTTTAGGAAACATGAATATTAGTGTAAGATTTACCGGTACGTAGTTGAATTGAATGAAACAGAATCGGAAATTCATGCTTAATTGGTCATATCTTCAAGTAGAAAAATGGGTAGGTGTCAAACTGAAATCGACCGATTCAGTCTTATTTTAGAAGAATAGAAGAACTAAATCAGACTAAGGCAATGTCTTCATTACAGAACTGTTCACTTATTTGATCTTAATTCATATAATTGACTGGTCTTGATTCTAGATATACATTTTTTGGTGCATTTCTGTTTGGCATGCATCAAATAGTATGAAGCTACCACCTTCAGTAAAAAGAGTTACATGATGATCTTCAGACCAACAGTTACATTAGTTTTAAAAAATTACAAAACAAAAATTTAAAAACTTAAAGCATTGGACATAAAAAAACTTACTTAATGAAGGAACACGATGTTTCTTCTGTGATTTGAAAGTGACACACACTTCTCTTTGACAAAAGGCCTCATTCCTACATCCATGTACATGTAGACTTTATTTAAGTAGAAGATCATACAAACTTCAACTAAAATTTGCAAAACTAAAAATGCTTGAAGAAGTCCACAGTGCCATCCATCTCGCGAAGAAAGTTTAATGAAGGAAAAGTATTTGAAGTCTTTACGGGAAGGACATACAGACAGACAAATAATATATCAGACAGACAAAAATAAAGGAAATACATACATTCAGAAAAGCATAGAAAGGGGAAACATGTTCTATTGTTGGAAACACAATAAAACTTACTTCCATATGATTCTCAATTTCTACTAAGATTCATGAACCTCATGAGAAGGTACAGAGGCATTCATATCACATGCGACTACATTTGCCACCTACATTTAATGGTAAAGGACATACAGACAGACAACAATTATATGAGACAAACAAAACGTAAAGGAAAGACAGACATTCACAATGCATGGAAAGAAGAGCAGTGTCAAGTGCGAAACACAATAACATTTACTTTCTCATGGTCCTCCTCAACAACTGCAACTTCATCCTGCTTGTGCTCTTCATCTTCATCAGCTTGATGCATGGCATCTTCATCTTCATCATGCTTCTCCTCGGCCACACTCCCAACAAGCAACCTATCTTCCATTAGTTTCAGCCGCGCCTCCAGAGACACCACTTGCGCCCGTAGCTTTTTCATTTCAGCCATCATCTTGGATTTGAAGCCATCATCATCTTCACCATCGTCTTCCTCATCTTCCTCCTGCACGTACAAGCTATAGTCATTTACACTCTTTGAAGCAAAATTTCATATTTTAAAAACACACAAATACATTACATCGTAATGATCCTTGAAAATCATTTCATTTAGCGTTTGCACATGAAAGAACCCCATAGCCTTCCAATTGAGCAAGGGGACGTCATGATTGCCAACACGTTTAGCACATCTCCGTCCTAGCTCTGGCAGACTCTCGTAGGCCCAAACCTGAAAAACAAAAAAAGAAAATTAAACAAAAACAATGTGGCAGAATAAGTTGTCTGTCTACAGTTAAGAAATGTCTGTAATAAAGGATGAAGTGTCTGTGGAAGAAAAAAACTGTTTGTGTTTCATGCAAACATGACAATACAAACACACAATCAAATATAAGGTGAACATTACCTGTAGGACGAGAGGAAGGCCATGCAATGTGAACTTTGCATTTTTGTATTGAGGATTGGCTTTCTTATTCTCCTTGAACCTATCGCCCTGCCCAACCATAAGAGTCTTTATCTGAGATACCATTAGATTGTAGGACACTTTTGCCCAAGGGTATGCTTTAAATCTGTCCAACTCATCCGCCAATTTCAGAATTTCAGAATTCATCAATGTTATCTTGTTCCTCGGTATCAAAACACATTGCACGTAGAAAGCACATGCAAGCTTGAGAGGATCACCGCGAGGTCCTGCCTTTTTCGGCTTTAGTGTCTGCATCTTTGCTGTCAAGGTCCCACAGCTGATCTCCCTCACACCACCGAAGAATTTATCTAGTAACATCCCATTGCCTTCATCCACATCGGAGATGACCGGAGTTAGACCCATAGAACGGAGCCCAGTTATGCGTTCAAAGTCATTGTAGGTAAACTTTAACAGCTTGTCATTGACGCAAAACCATAGTTCATCATTACGCTGGTCACACACTAGTCTCAACAAGAGGTTATGGACAATTTGCGCTGAGAACTGTAGCTCTGGCACATCAAGGAGATGGCCCCACAGCATCTTCCGAAACTCAGCAAGCTGTGCAGAAGTCAAACCCGATTTCACCAACTTTGCAACATCTTTATATTCAGAACACTGTGATATTTGAGCGGGGAAGTGGTCACAGACAGGAATTTGCAATTCCAGAGCCCTATGACATTTCCAAAAATGCACACAAAAAGAGACAAACAACTCAATAAGAATGACAGACATCTATGTATCACAGCACAAACATTTAAAAATTCTTCACAGACAGCTCACAACACAAGACAGACAAGGATATATGAACAACAAACAAATGAAAACATGACAGACAATTCTAAAGTTGTTACAGACAACTCAAAACAAATGACAGACAACTGAAAACACGAGACAAACAATTCTAAGCACTTGACAGACAACTGTAAAAAAAGACAGACACAGGAATATGAATGACAGACATCTATTTAAAACATCACACTCATGTATGAACTCCTTACAGACAATTCAAAACATGTCACAGACATCTAACAACACACTAACAACATCTCAGACAACTCTTAAATCACATAAAGAAAATTAGGTCTACTTTAATTAAATTAAATCAATTATGGTAAGGTGAGTACTGCACAAGGATGAAAATATTACCTTTTAGCAAGATCGGTCAAACTTGTTCGCACCATGGTTTCAAAGTTATCTTCTTTTTCATTGAACTTGGACTGGCGACTCGTAGAGTTGGAGCACATCAGCGCGTCTACGAACTTGGACCAGCGCCTCGACGAACTGACTTCAGTTGGATGGGTTCGGTTGTCCGTCTACGAACTTCGACCGGTGATGATTTTTACAGCAGCCTTCGTTTCTACAGAGCAGAGCAGAGCCGAGAAAGGGGAAGATGGCGGTCAGAATCGTGGAGTGGGTCCGCTGGATGGCTTCGGTTGTCCAGCGTCGCTAGGTGGGTTCGGTTGTCCCGCGAAGATGGCGGTCCGAGTGGAGGGGGTGCGGGAATTGGGATGGATGGAAGGCAAAATAAAATAGGGTAAAATTTTGAATTGGGAAGGAAAAGATGTGAGGTAAAAAAAATAGGGGAGTATTAAATGGGGTGCCAAGGGTGTACACAAATGGTGTACCCCTAGCATTTTTGGTTATTTGAAGTTACGAAAGTACCCTTAGACATGAGCGGGAAACTCACTTAGTCACTTAGTTCACTTAATAGTTCACTCCGTCCCATAAAATTCTTCCACTTTCCTTTTTAGGTCGTCCCAAAAAAATCTTCTCACTTTTCTTTTTTATACAATTTGTGTAGTTTACATTCATCTCACCTTTTTCTTACACAACCACACATTTCCACTTTATTTCAAATTCTTAATATCCGTGCCAAGTCAAAGTGGGAAGAATTTTATGTGACGGAGGGAGTATATATATATAAATGAACTTTCCCACTTATAGGATTAGCTGCCTAGCACTAGAAGCTACAAATAGAGAACTAATAGGACCATGTTAATATCGTATTTTGATGGTTTTCCTAGATTTAAGATGTCACAAGTCTCAATTTTAGTTCAAGTTATGTTTACCAGGCGTTGGTTCGAGTTTTGTGTCATTTGGAGTCAAAGTCAGGAATTTAGAGTTCGGCACCGGCACTTGAGGAGCAATCGGGATGATTTGAGATGCATTCGAGAGTGGATTGAGAGATTTGGAGGTCACCGGAAGGTTCACGATGAAGATTTGATGACAAAAGAGCTTTAGGATTGGCTACGGGATCAAAAGAAGACGAATAGAGCTTGAAAACGACGATCAGGGTGACCTTTTGTCAATCATTCAAGCATATCTCTTTGTAGACAAATCCAAAGGACACGATTCAAGTTTCAAATGAAAGACAACTTCAAGGGTTACAAATCATATGAAGACACCATTCCGAGAATCTGAGAGGAGAAAGGTGAAAACAGATGATGAAGTCGGATGATTGCTGTTGAGATTTCAGAATGAGACCTTCCACCATTTTGATCATATCTCTTTATTGAATGATTTAAATCCAATTCCGCAAGTTGTGGTGGATAGAGGACTTCATTATCTACAACTTTCATGAATGAAGTTTTGTCAAATTCGGAAGTTTGACGCACTCCGTGAGTAGGTGAACGCACGACTGTGCGTCTGAGGCGAGAAAGCAAGGAACCTACTACCAGCCACGCACGGCCGTGCGTAGGAGGACGCACGCCGTGCATGGCCGTTTTTGCGCGATTTGTCTGTCGGACGCACTGGGGCTCCGTGCGTGCCCCCCAGCAGTCCCGAAACGCCCGGATTCCCCTGTTTTCTATAAATAAGACCCCCATACCCATATTTTGACGTTACGAACATTACGGAGAGGCCTAGGGACAAATTTACTTGTGTTTTTATCATTGTTTACTCCAAGACCCTAGGATTATTTGTAAGTTCATCTTTTTAATTAATGACAATTATTTCTATTCATCTCAATTCTATTGATTCTTCAATTATGAATTGTGAGTAGTTTAATTAGGGATTTGGGGTTGATGAAAGGGTTAATCATGATATATGGCTAGATTCTTGTTAGTTTAATTGCATGAATTCCGTTTAATTTAGGTTTGAATAACTTAATTGATATCTCTTGTAACCTAGATGACCACTAGAATTACAATTGCATGTAGAATGAATTAGGAGAGATCTAACTTATTCTAAGACACATTCACACACACTTAATCGGTCGCGAAGAGATTAGTAACGATTAAGGGGCCGTAAGCTCGCTCGTCTTGGCAATAATTTAGGATCATGTCGCATGAGAGACTAGCCTGGTCTCCTAGATTATTGTACTCTACGCCGCGAAAGCGTTAAAAACTTAGTAATGATTAGTTAGACTCAATTAAATTAATTTCATGTAATTAAGCCCGATTTGCCAGAAATCTGGTTACCCCGGAATCAATCCATGTTCCCTTCGTCGTTAATTAGAGAGAAACCAATCTTTCTAGTTTAATCGTTCATTCGCATTAGTTTATTTTCCATCAACCAATCTCGCACGACGCTTTTATTTTATTTATTTTTAATCGCTGAATTTAGTTAATTCTTATTTCCCTTTTGTCTGTGTCCCCGTAGAGATGATACTCGTACTTTTCACCACTATTCTACAATCTTTTTAAGTGCGAGAAAACTCACATCAGACCATAATCAATCTATCTTTGGGCTGGGTGCTAATCATGATTCGTGAAGTTCACATTCATCTTATTAATAAACCCATTTGAACTTTCCAAATTCGTTAATAATGATATTATAAGTAACCTGATCATAGTACGAATAAGTCATTTATATTAACCAAAACACAGTACTCAATAAAGCAATTTTTTGTAGATGTTTTTTCAACAACATTAATGAATTCAAATTTATCTAATAAATATAATATTTAAATTCACTGTTATAGTAAATTAAGTACGTAGTATAAAAAATTAAAAATTGAACTTAAGTTAAGTAAAGATACTTATATATTCACTGCATAGAGATTATTATATTTTCATAAACCAGTTTATTTTAATCATAATATAAAATTATTTCATTTTTATACAATTGATTTATAATTAAATGATTAGGGTTTGTACTTCAGTTTTAAAACTGTCAATTGATGATAATGGTAAAGAGTAAAGACTACATCAAGCATCAAACTTAGTAAATGAAAACGATAAAACCAACCAGAGCCATTACCTTGTCGTATACTTCTATTATACAAAGAAATTGCGGTACTAGAACAATCTTGCGCAATCCATACGGTTTCTACTTAAAGTCTGTGTTTCCGGATATGTTTCTTGCCGTATGTACCATCAGAAGAAAATGGAAGGGGGTAATAAATTATCGATAGTTCTCATAAGGTAGGCACCACATATTTACTCCATATTATACTTATTATCCATAAAGAGTCTTCACCAATATTCTGACTTCAACAACCACCTAAATTGAATTCTACCTAATACTCTGAGTCTCTGACTTACGAGTGTGAATGTATGATTTCAGAATTATAATTGAATTAATTTGATCAGATGTAAGAGGTTTTTTCTTAAATATAATTAAAATATTATGAAATGTAAGTAAAATTATTATGGATAAGTTATCATGATCATTTCATTTTTTTCTATCGTCAAAATGATTGACTTAAATTACTATGACAACATTCAGATAGGGGGTAAAATAACAAGGGTCACAGACAACCGTCAGCTCTCGAACCAGACTTGGAGTCAATCACCTATAAAAAACAATATAACTCACTGATCCTATAATGGGCTTAAATGATCCAACGACGGTTAAAACAAACCTCTCGTCACCCAATCCTAATGCAAAAGTCTTACAACAATAAAAGTAACCAACATAAAAGTAAACAGTCTGATCATGAAAAATAAATAGCAAGCAAAAAAAGTTAAAATATTGCTTCCAAATCCTAAACTCTCCTGCACTCCATGGCGGCGGTTCAGGAGGGGGACGGTCCAACAGTACTGTAGCATCTTCCGTTCCTTGTCTCCACTCCAGATCTGTTCCGGACTCTGCCCCACGCTTTGTCTGTGACCTTCTGATCTCAACCAAGAACGACATCCATGAAACTCTCCACCTGCTGATAGGGGGGGTACACAACCTTTGGCTGTCATTTTACCGCCTAGAGAGAGTAAAATGATATCATTGTAAATCTACTTTAACAACGGTTAATAAAGTTGCTTAAATATGTATATAAAATTACCTAAAATGATCACATATAATAACTTTAGCCAATTCATGCAGATAAATAATATCAACCTTACTTATTTTAATCAGTATATAATGCAACACGGGCAAGAAATCAAAAATCATGTGTGGTGAAAAATGACTTATAAGGTTAAAAATTCTGATAAACTGATAACAGTATCAACTAGCAGGATAAAAGACTAAACAATTAATAAAAGGTGAGAACTACGGTACTTAACTAAAAGATGGGATACCATATCTGTCACTCATTTGATTGGTTCAAGATATTATCTCCCATTTAATTTTCATTTAAATAATTCTACTACAACGCAAATTATACTATGGTACTGGTATACCATGTGCATGGTATACCGTACCCAATACAACATCATTTTTTTCTCCATCTAAGAGTATTACAAAGGTATTATAATACCCAATACGGTATTTTTTTTCTCCCTCGAGACCTCCACTACTCCGGACATGTTATTTCTTTCTCTCTATTTTTCTTTTTTTAGTTTCTTTAATTCTTTTCTCCTCTCCAATAAAACATTAAAAATTTAATTGCAATTTTACTTATCTTTCTTATTAACTAATTTAATTATAATTGATCAATTAACTTTTCTTCATTACAAATTTATTCAAAATTTTTACTAATCCACATAAAATAAGTATATTAGGGGCAGTCATAGAGGGAAGATTCAATATTTGAAAGGAGAACAATTAACTAAGGAAGTCAGAAAAACAAATAACAACACCATGGGGCAGTTATTTGTAATGCAGATCCATCAGACTCAAGGGACTAAAAAGGAGATGTGATATCTAAAGAGATTCAGTTAATCCTGAAGGAGTATAAAGAGGTGTTTGAGGAACCAACACTGCCTCCACCCCACATGGAGCATGATCATTAGATCCACTTGAAGCCTGGAACTGCTCCCATTAATGTCAGGCCATATAGATATCCCATAATTTAGAAGAATGCCATTGAAGACATCACTATGGAGATGCTAAATCAAGGTATCATAAGACATAGCCAGAGCCCTTATTCAGCTCCTGTAGTAATTATAAAGAAAAAAGATGATAGCTAGAGATTCTGTGTGGATTATAGGGAGCTTAACAAACAAACCATCAAAGGTAAATTTCCTATACCTGTAATTGATGAACTGTTAGATGAATTACATGGGTCTCAAATCTTTTCTAAAATAGATTTGAGTAGTGGCTACCGGAAAATAAGGATGAAGGAAGAAGATATTGAAAAAACAACATTTAGAACACATGTGGGGCATTTTGAGTTTGTAGTTATGTCATTTGGTTTGACCAATGCACCATATACATTTCAAAGTCTCATGAATCACATATTCCAACCATATTTAAGTTTCTTTGATGATATACAAATGGATGAGAAAAATACCTGTAGAATAAAAGGACATCCATATAGAGTAAACTTAGCAGTTGTGGCATTGCTTTTCCTGAATTTGGTGGACATCCATATAAGATACATCTTAAACTTCTCGAACTCGCCCGCCCACTTCAAATAGTCCAAATTTATCTTGGTTTTGTTATCCCGAGCAAGTAAAACCGTCAAAATGTAACAAACGGACACTAGCTTCACAGGATCTCCTCTTTTTGTACGCCTATATGACTTCAACTTGTCCTTTAACATTTTGTACGTAATGTTCTTGGATCCACGAAAGTACTTGTCAATTAGCGTCCCATGCACTTCTTCATCATCATTGAAGACAAGGTTTTCTGTTGATGATTTGAGACCGGATATGTGACAGAATTCAGCATACGCAAACTTCAACAGCCTCCCTTGAATCAAGAACCACAACTCGTCTTCAGGTTGGTCCTTGACTAGCCTCAGCAATAGAGAATGGATGATTTGGCCTGAAAATTGCATGTCTGGCACGGATAGTAGGTGGCCCCATGGCAAATTTTTAAATTCTTCCAATTGATCCTTTGTCAGCGCAGCTTTGACCAAGCTTACAGCCTCTCTGAAATATGAGCACACAGATAACTGGGCTGGAAAGTGCTTGCGAACTGGAATTTGTACTTTGAATGACTTGTATAATTAACACAAATACAAATCAAACATTTCAGACAACTATGTTCACCTAACAGACAACTACACAACAATTTTCTAGACAACTATGTTCACCTAACAGAGAACTACACAATAATTTTAATGTTTTGCCAGACAACTGTGTTCACATGATAAACAATTACAAATGGCTTGCCAGACAATTCATTTCAAATGACAGACATCTCATACGCCTGGCCAGACCACTATAATGACATCACAGACAACTTTCAAGAATTCAAAATGAAGTACACACAATGACAAACAACACCAAAATTACACACCAAGATAATATCAATCCAAAAAAATTGAAAAAATTACATACCTTTAAGCCATATGTGCTAAGCTTGAATGATGGACCTTAAAACCTTCACGAGGGCGGTTCGTTCCACGGTGGTGAACAGTGCACGAGGGTGGTTCCTTCCTTGGGTTTCCGAACTCGTTCGATTTGAGGAGAGATGACGGACGCTTCGAGATGAATAGTTCCGGTTGGTTGTGAGGGTGAGGACGCCGGTTGTGGGGGACGAGTTGGGAGGGGTTAAGGTCGGTGAGGGTGGGGCAAAATTCGACGGTGGGGAGGGGGAGTGGGAAGTTTTTCGAAACTGCCTGGGGAAGGGAAAAGGTGGGGGCGGGATATTTGGTGAGGGGGGGGGGGACACACGTGAGGGAGAGGGAATGGAATGGAGAGGGGGGTAAATTTTTGGAATGGTTTTTATATGGGGTACAATTTGGGATATACTTGGGGTACCCATAGCAATTTTCCTTATTTTCGATCTGATCCTTTTCATTAGCAATAGTCTCAAAACAGTTATCATCTATCACTGTTGCTTTTTAGCTTTAAAGTAGTGCCCATACAAATTGCCAAACTTAGCTATTTCAAAAACGAAAAGGCAAAGGTAGGACCACCTGGAGCATTAAGGCAGTCTCAGGAGTGATTTTTGCTATGTTTATCCATAACGTGTTAAGAGAGTCTCCTTTGGGGCAACCCCTCTAAAAAAACTCAAGTCTACCAATTTTATCAATACAAGTCAATAGATTTATGAAAGTTTCGTATAATCTATAAAAATCCATATAAAAGTCTACCACAAAGTCCTTCATATTAAAAGTCTGTGGACTTTATTTAAAGATCTAACCTTATTTTGAATTTTTTTCCAAAACATATCTTATATTCTAGAATCTAGATGTTATGTTATGATAAGGAAAATGGAAAGATCTGCAAAGGATATAAATATCAATCTTAATTGTGGAGTTCGTACAAATATCATCTAGATATATATCATTTCATTTGAAGAAAAGAAAAGAGCAAGAGGCAGACGCGAGAAATCACTCGCGACCTCCATCGGCGTTTCTCCGCCATAGGCGGTGTTTTTGGTTCCTATCCTGGTCTAGGTTTTTTGGACGGGCGGCACCGACGTTTCATCGTCGCTTGGGAGTCCCGATTTTGCTAGTGTTACTTCTGGTGGGAAGATCGATTCGAGGAAGGCCTGGGTCTTGGAGGTGGTGTCGCAGATCAAGAGCATTTTACAGGGTTGAGGCGCGGTCCCAATTCCCTTCTAGATCGGTGATTTCAGGCTTGTGTGATCTCAAGCCTGTGGCAGACTGTTCGCATCACAGAGGTTTTTGGGCGAATCTCAATTGCAGCACAGGGGAGATGATAGGGATCTGGAGACTACTCGCGTTTGGACTGGCTGTGCTTGTGCGGTATTTTGGCCAAGAGATGGAGGCGACTCATTGGCAGATCATTGGTTTCAGCTGCTCAATAAATTTATCCTGCTTAAATTCATTTTCCCCACTTTTAGTCTGTTTACTAAGAAATTTGGTGTTATCATTTTGTTTTTGGCTGTTGCTTTTGGTAATAGGTTTTTTAGGATGACTAAGGGTTCGGCTAGACTTGATATTGTTAGTGGGGGACGGATCTATTTGTTCAGCTATAGCTGCATTAAGCCTGTCTGGTGGTTAGCGTTTCGTCTTGCTCCTTTAGGGGTGATCGTCTCTATGTCTAATCGTAGGGCTAAAAGTAGTGGTTGTGAGGTGAAGGTTGGTGTCAGTTCTAGTCATGTTGAGTTTAATGTAACGATCCTGATTCTAATGATATCAATATAGTCGTTTTCCTTTAAAAAAAAAGAAGTAGAGATAGATTAAGATGAATTGATGTTAGTTTAGAATGTTGTTAACTGGTCTGAAATTTTTTATCCAGTATGACCCGTTATTCTATTTAACTAGTACTGTTACCCGTGCGATATGATGCACGGGACATTATGATGTTTATATTTTATATTTATTTTTCATTTAAATATGATATTGAAATTGCGCAATTTTAAATAAGAGTGGTATACATCATACATGTACAATAATAATAATAATAATAAGATAAACTTATATAATGATGATGATATATTTTTGCAATAAAAATACTCGTATATAAAATGATTTACTCGTTAATAATTTAAAAACCTATGTAAGGTAAAGAATGTTCAGTAGTCTGTCGAAAAATTAAAGAACACTTTGATACCTAAAAGGTTAAAACCACCCCGGAGCTCATATTATATCATTATATGTTGGGAAAACTGTCAAATAGGTCCTCGAACTTTCATATAAAAGTCAATTAAGTCCTTTTATAGGACACTCTGTCTGGTCGTCGCGATATGGGGCGGTTCCCGGTGGAATTTTTTGATGAAATTTTTTGAGCATCTTATTCATCAAGTCTAGTTTACTCATACCAAATTTCAGCTAAAATTCAATCGGGAGCGCATTCAAATCAATTCGAGAACTCAAAAATGCACAGTTATCTTCAAGAATTAATTTGAATGTGTTCCCGATTGAATTTTTAGCTGAAATTTGGTATGCGTAAACTAGACTTGCTGAATAAGATGCTCAAAACATTTCATCAAAAAATTCCACCGGGAACTGCCCCAAATCGCGACGGCCGGACAGAACCTCCTATAGAAGGACTTAATTGACCTTTTTATGAAAGTTCGAGGACCTATTTGACTGTTTTCCCTTATATATTTGTTCTACAAAGATTTGAGGTTGTAATATATACAATAAAAAATAAAATTCACATTCCAATAGGTTTGTAGATAGACGTCAATTGTGAAAGTGATTAGCTTGTCATCAAAGTTGTTACCAATATTTGAATATCTCACATTTGGTAACTTGTGCGCTATAATATATAGTGGATTGTGACAGAAAAAGAGTACCCTTGGGTAATGCTGGAATCTAAATACTCCCTCCGTCTCATAAAATTGTTCTCGCATTGACTTGGATCGGAATTTAAGAAAGTGGGAATAAAATAGAAATGTATGATTGTGGTTGCATGTGTAAGAAAAAGGTAAATGAATGTGAGTCATACAAAACTTTCCAAAAGAGGAAATGTGAACTATTTTTTCGGACGGCCCAAAAAGGAAATCGGGAACTATTTTGCGGGACGGAGGGAGTAACAGTTTGACGTGTAAAGTGACCATAACTAAGAAGTAATTATGATCAAAGTGACATTTTTTATAAAAATACAATTATCTATAGTTACTTCATGCATTTATTTCCTATGAATTCTTCAATTAATTGAAGATAACTACAATGTTTAATTACTGAACATTATTATTGTTATACATATTGGGCATGAGATCACATGGTTTGAAACTGCGGGTGAAAGTTTAAAAATTAAAACCGCTATTGTGATTCATGCACATAATTGTCTTCCACTTTGATTACATAAACTTCTGGATAATAACATAACTTATTTTTACTTCAATTTATCAGACACAAGCAAATAAAAGTTGATGGCTAAAATGTTTTCTGCAACTAAAACACAAAAAACTGAAAGATGCCACGAATAATTTGAAGTTAAACAAAATAGAGATGCGTATTTGCTAACTCCTTTAATCACTTTATTTGTCAGACGAATGATATCATCTGCATCGATATAGAGGCCGATCGCCCCTCTCCTGAACCACCGCCGATCCAGGAAGATGACATTGGATGGATTGCTTTCTTTCCGGTGGCTGGTCAAACCGGAACAATTTCTTCACTTGACTCCTTACCGGTGGATGGAAAAACCGGCAAGTTCAATAATTCCTTTTCAGTGGCTAGTCAAGCCGAACCCATTTCGAGTAGCATGAACAGACACACTGTGGTACGTGTCTACATTGTTGCAGGGGTAGCGAACATGAGTGCTTTTATATGACATTTTTGTTCTTTGTCTCACCCTAGCGTAGTATAGAACACTATTATTGTAATGTTTCAGCTTTTAGCTGTTAGGTTTCATGTTAAGATTTGATTATCAATAAAATGATTATTTGATTTTAAAAAAAAAATCATCTGCTGGTTGGACTTCTAATGTCTCATGTGATGTCCACGTGGTTGTCCGATAAAAGTAGCCCATCAATAATGTTTGACCCAAATCTAAAAGTAGCCCATCACTAATCGCTTAGGCAGGAACTGTTTATGACTTACGATTCCGTTTTTATATAGATATATATATACAGATAATTCTATTTCATTATCGACTTAACCGGTCTTATAGACTATTGAGATTCATAATATCTTTTTAATTATTTTGTATCCTTCGTGACACATGTAAGTCTTATCACCTATGAATGCATCCACATGCAATGACTCATACAATGTCACATGTAAATGTTAGTGCTTCATTTATTACGTAGGACTAGGAGTGCATGCACATGCACTTGCATTCCAATTATTATTCCCTCTCCCTTAGCAAGATAGACTTCCTTTTGTCATATATATACTGCATGCGTATGATTAGTTGGATATAACATAAGACTTCTATATTTTGAAGCATTCTTCTCGAAACAGTTTATCCCAGTTAGTCATACATTTTATCCCAATTATATACTTTCTCAGTTATATTTTTATCATGGTATCAGAGCCGAAATCCTGAAAAAAAAAACAAAAAAAAAACCTCTTCTCACAAGATCTCTTTCCACAAAAAAATTCTTCTTCATTTCTTTTCTTAGCTATGGCGGGTGAAACCAAGGCCATCAATATTGAAACTAATGACATAGTCGTTGATTCTATGTCACCTTATTTTATTCAATCTGGAGATAAGCCCGGAGATGTCCACGTTACCACGACTCTTCGAGATGGAAACTATGGAGATTGGCTCGATGAAATGAGCAATGCTCTATATGCAAAAAATAAATTCGGCTTCGTAAATGGTGACATACCGATGCCTAAATCCGATTCACCATACCTCCCATGTTGGCAACGGGCAAATGCCATGGTTAAAGGTTGGCTATATAGTAGCATGGAAATGGATCTCAGGCAAAGTGTGAAGTTCAAAACGGGTCGGGAAATCTGGACCGATTTACAAGAAAGGTATGCAAAGGAAAGTGCTCCACGAGCCTATGAGCTTCGATGTTCTCTTAGCAACATTCGGCAAGATGGACAATCTATTTCTGCTTATTTTAGCAGGCTACGCCGTGTGTGGGATGAGATGGTCTCTATAGACACGGCGCCTGATTGCAAGTGTGGCAAATGTTCTTGCAATATCTCTAAACAGTTAATTGATTCCCGTGATAGAGATCGCCTTTATGATTTCTTGATGGGTTTGGACGATGCTTATGCACAATTGAAGTCCCAAATTTTGGCCACAAGGCCGGTTCCTACCCTCACTGCCGCATATCACCTTGTTTTAGAAAGTGAACAACACAGGTCTATCACATCCGCGCGCAAACCAGGTGGTGATGGTACAGCTTTCTACACCCAAATTAAATCACTTCCAGGACGCCGGCCGGCTGCAAAAGAAGGTAGGTCTTGCTCCTATTGTGGAAGGACCAATCATACTTACGATACATGCTTTGCACGAATTGGTTATCCAACCAATTGGAATATTAAAAGCAAAGAAAATAGGCTGCCAGGAAACTTGACTCAAGCTAGGCTTGGTGACTCACGTATCTCACGTGAAGGAGGAAGTCGTGAGGTGGCCACTTTTAACCACAAGCACTCCTCTCCTCAAGTAGCACATGTGGACAGTAAGCAAAACACTCAATTAGGAATCTCTGATGAACAACTCCAAAAACTTGCCAGACTTGTAAGGCATGAGCTACAGGACGAAACCAATACATCCTCCGCTAATGTCAAAATAAATATGGCAGGTATACTTTCAAAAGGACGCACTTGGATAATAGACTCTGGAGCAAGTGAACACATTATTTGTAATAATGATGATCTCATTGACATCCGGACTCATATTAATATCCCCTCTGTCAAAATTCCGAACGGTGATTCAGTTTTAGTTCAAGCTATTGGCAGCCTGTACTTATTTAATGGACTTCGCCTACCACAAGTTTTATACATCCCGGAGTTCCGGTGTAACTTACTTTCAGTTAGCCGTCTTACAAGGGATACAAATTGTACACTCACATTTTTTAATGATTTGTGCACATTGCAGGATTTACCCTCGAGGAAGCTGATTGGGGTGGGCCGACTCCGTGATGGTTTATATTACCTTGAAATTTCAGGAGATGAGGGGGGTGGCAATGTCAGTTTCTCTTCATCCTAATTTATGGCATCAGCGTTTAGGACATGCTTCAGACGGAAAATTAAGTTTCATCAGTTCTCTCCAAGGTTTCAAGCGGAGCAATAATTTCTGTGACTCATGCATACGAGCCAAACAGACCCGTCTACCTTTTCCTGTCAGTACCATTAAGACAACTCGTTCTTTTGAATTAATACATTGTGATATTTGGGGTGGTTATACATGTAATTCCATTTCCGGTGCACGTTACTTTCTGACTATAGTCGATGATTTTACACAGGGTGTTTGGGTTTACTTAATGAAAAATAAATCAGAAGTTCCACAACTTTTGATTCAGTTTTTTAATTTGGTAAAGACCCAATTTGAGCAACAAGTTAAACGAATACGGGCAGATAACGGCGCCGAGTTCCAAACTAGTCTTTTATCTGATTACTATAATCAAAATGGAATTTTGTTGGAGACATCTTGTACCGACACACCTCAACAAAATGGTGTTGTCGAGCGCAAACACCGACACATTTTAGAAGTGGCAAGGGCACTCCGCTTTAAGGCTGGATTACCAATTAATTTTTGGGGAGAATGTATTTTAACAGCAGTCTATATCATTAATAGACTACCATCCCCCATTATTTCAAATAAAACTCCTTATGAATTGTTATTTGGGAAAATACCAATTTATGATCACTTACGGGTTTTCGGTTGTTTGGTATATGCCCATAACAATAAAAAGAAGGACAAGTTTGGTGAAAGGGGGAGTCCTTGCATATTTATTGGATATCCCAATGGTCAAAAGGCATATCGGGTTTTTGATCTTCAGAAACATACCACCTACAGCTCTAGAGATGTAACATTTTTTGAAGCAAAATTTCCGTTCAAAATTTCAACGAGTCCAGAAGCTGACTTCGAAACATTAGTTGATAAGATTTATCAACAAATTACAAAGGAGGTTCCTGAAAATATCTTGGCTGACCCACCACTTAACTCCTCTCGTCCTTATCCAATGCATGCATATAACCCATCTATGCATATGAACAAACAGTGTACAGGAGACCCCAATTCAATTGAGCAGGCCCCACACCATATTAATGAGCCAAATGGGAACTTCTCACCAGGACAACAATTTCCCATAAATAGGCCGCATGCCACCATTCATCAGCCACTCGTCTTGGACCCACCATTGGCAAACGCTGATCAACTTGGACCGCAGGTATCTAGCACCGACAACAACAATGGCATCTCTCCAGCAGCAGGTACTGACAGTGTTATACACGTCCCGCATGCAACAGCTCCATGTGTTTCTCTGGAAGATGGGCAGGCTACTCCTATCTCCATTCAACGTCCACCAAATTTGGTTGAGTCTCAATAACCACCAAGTGAGCCCCACCGACGTGATCGAGTTCGGAAATGTCCTAAACACCTTGCTGATTATGAAACGAATTTGCCACCCTCTCTTGCTCCATCACGGACCACTGCCAATCACGCTGCCACGAAGGTATATCCCATATCACATTTCATTAATTACAAAAATTTCTCTAACACTCATAGAGCTTACCTTGCTGCCATCACTTCTCGTGATGAGCCTAAAAATTTCTCACAAGCAGTGCGAGATCCTATGTGGCGAGAGGCAATGCAAAAGGAGATTGACGCATTAGAAAAAAATGACACATGGACACTTGTCCCATTACCACCGGGAAAGAAGCTGGTTGACTCAAAATGGGTTTATAAAATTAAATATAAACCTAATGGTGATGTGGAGAGATACAAGGCTAGACTAGTAGCTAAGGGTTTTACTCAAGTTGAAGGTGTTGACTTTCACGACACTTTTGCCCCTGTGGCCAAACTTGTTACAGTCCGGTGTGTGTTAGCGGTTGCCGCTAAGAAAAATTGGTTCGTACATCAACTCGATGTAAATAATGCTTTTCTTCACGGAGATCTTTCTGAAGATGTCTACATGCGTTTGCCGGCAGGATTTAGCAAGGAAGGTGACACTCGTGTTTGCAAATTACGAAAATCCTTGTATGGTCTTCGACAGGCATCTCGTAATTGGTATCAAAAATTCACTCAAGCCCTTGTTGGAGTTGGATTTCATCAATCCAAAGCAGATCATTCCCTCTTTATTTTTCAGAAGGGTCCCGTAACCACTTTTGCCCTCATATATGTCGATGATGTTATTTTGGCCGGAAACCATCTCCCTCATATTCAAACAATAAAAAATTATTTGGATAAAAAATTCAGCATCAAGGATTTGGGGAAACTGAAATACTTCCTTGGCATTGAAGTTGCTCGTTCTCCTGAAGGATTTGTTCTAAGCCAACGCAAATACACTTTAGACATCTTAGAAGAAAGTGGCCTACTTGCTAGTCGCCCTAGCTCTTTTCCAATGGAACAAAACTTAAAACTACGACCGGATGACGGTACTCCATTTGTCGATGCACCATCCTATCGACGATTAATTGGGCGACTATTGTATCTCACGGTGACCCGCCCGGACATCGTATACTCTGTCAGTCAGCTTAGCCAGTTTCTCAGTGCTCCACGCCAGAGTCACCTTGACGCAGCTATTCGTGTTTTGCGTTACTTAAAAGGCACTCCTGGTCAGGGCATTTTTTTATCATCCAATGACGACATCACTCTCACAGGCTATTGTGATGCCGATTGGGCAGGTTGCTCGTTCACTCGCCGCTCTAGTACTGGTTATTTCATCACCCTTGGCTCCTCTCCCATCTCATGGCGCACAAAGAAACAGTCAGTCGTCTCTCGCTCCTCCGCCGAAGCAGAATACCGAGCAATGGCTGTTACAGTTAGCGAAATTTTATGGTTACGATGGTTACTACGAGATCTTACGATTTATCAAATGGGTCCCACGTCACTCTACTGTGATAATCAAGCAGCTCGACACATTGCACTTAATCCCGTTTTCCATGAACGCACCAAACATATTGAAATGGACTGTTATTTCGTCCGCGAACGGGTCTCTAGTAATGAAATCCAACCCCAATACATTTCAACTATCCATCAAGTTGCCAATATATTCACCAAAGCACTCGGTACAGACCGTTTCAAGTTTCTTCATAGCAAGTTGGGTGTTCGTGATCTACACACTCCATCTTGAGGGGGAGTATTGAGATTCATAATATCTTTTTTATTATTTTGTATCCTTCGTGACACATGTAAGTCTTATCACCTATGAATGCATCCACATGCAATGACTCATACAATGTCACATGTAAATGTTAGTGCTTCATTTATTACGTAGGACTAGGAGTGCATGCACATGCACTTGCATTCCAATTATTATTCCCTCTCCCTTAGCAAGATAGACTTCCTTTTGTCATATATATACTGCATGCGTATGATTAGTTGGATATAACATAAGACTTCTATATTTTGAAGCATTCTTCTCGAAACAGTTTATCCCAGTTAGTCATACATTTTATCCCAATTATATACTTTTTCAGTTATATTTTTATCATAGACGTCGGTTTACGTGTATTTTAGACGTGCTAAAATCTAATCTAATTTGTTGAAATCTTGTCTAAATTGAAATCAGTGTATGTAAGCATACTAGGACCATAATCAATCTACCTTTGGGCTGGGTGCTAATCGTGATACGTGAAGTTCACATTCATTTTCTTAATCACCCTAATTGAACTTTCCAAATTTGTTAATAACTTAATAATGATATTTTAAGTCACCTGATCATATTACGAATAAATCATTTACTTTAACGAAAATATTTAATATTTAAAGTCACTGTTATAGTGATTTAAGTATAAAAATGGAACATAAGTTACTACCACTAAAATTACTTCTATAGACACTGCATTTAAGAGATTATACTTTTATAAACAACTTATTATTAATCCTAATATGAAATTATTTCATTTTTATACAATTGATTTGTAATTAAAAGGCTAGGATTTGTACTTCAGTTTAAAAACTGTTAATTGATCATGGTAAAGACTAGCATCAAGCATCAGACTAAGTAAATGAAAACGAATAAAACCAACCTTGTCGTATATTATACAAAGAAATTGCGGTGCTAGAACAATCTTGCGCAATTCATACGGTTTCTACTTGAGGTCTGCGTTTCCGGATCGATCTGTTTCTTGCCGCATCATGAGAAGAAAATGGAAGGTGGTAATAAAATATCGATATTCCTCATCAGGTAGGAACCACATATTTACTCCACACTATACTTATCCAATATTCATAACCATCACTTCCAGCCTAGCTAGTTGTGAGGTTATCCTTGCATAGGAGAGGTCTCGTGTTCGAGTCCCACTAGCATCAGTGGAACTATGCTCCCCCAAAAAACCCTTCAAGTGGTAGGGCCAAGCGGTGTATACTAACCCGTAGGGCCAAGCCAAAGTTGGGTTTCTGGGGTAAGGGGCTGTGAAAGCGGTGGAGCTAGTCACTATAAAAAGTTTACCCATACCTTACCTTAGTTTTACCGGTGGGCGTAGCTCAACTGGTAGCAAGGGAGTGCCACAAGGGTTAGGTCTCGGGTTCGAATCCCGGCAACTGCGATGAGGGGTTACTATGCTGAAAAATGCATAGGCCTCTGCAAGTACCGGGGACAGAGCCTCACTCTCTATTTGTCAGATTGTGATTATAGTCCAATTTACATCCTCCCATCGTGCCGTCCGGTCGGTGTTGGGGGGCCCTCAGGGATGGGGTGTCATCCTTCTTTATTCCAATATTCATAAAGAATCTTCACCAATATTCTGACTTCAACAACCACCTAAATTGAATTCTAACTAATACTCTCTGACGCGCGAAGTTGCGAGTGTGAATGTGTGATTTGAGAATTATAGACGAATTAAGGGAAATTACTTCGACTAAAAATGTTTTTGTAAATTTTATAATAGGACTATCATGTTTTTATTACCAAAATAGGATTAATTATTGTTATATTTTGGCAGTACCTGACTTTAAACATAACAGTATTTTTTAAACTTGGCCGTAATTATTCTTACTTTGGGAATAAAAACATAACAGTCATATTTTGGAATTTACAAACGTTTTTAGTCCCATTTTGGGAATTTTCCCTTGAATTAATTTTATCGGATTGATTTAAGAGGTTTTTTAAATATAATTGAAATATTACGAAATATAATTAAAATTATTATGGGTATGTTATCATGATCATTTCATTGTAAATCCGCAAGTTTTTTGTGCACCATATTTCCATCTCTATCTCAAATATCTTAACTTCTCTTCTCTATCTATTGTCCACTTTTAGAGATACATGTACTTTGATCACATTCGATTTTATATATTTGATATATACGATATTACACACATTAATGATTTAGTGGAAGTGGAAGCTTATGTGATATAACAAAAAGTCCTAAAATCATCCCAATTAATGATCATAAAAAGAGGATATTGATGATTTGCGATAAGATTAGTATGTAGAGTGCATCATACTCTTAAAAAGTATATATAGTCATTAAATTTGTTTATCATACTTGGCCAAACGATATTTCCATCTCACTAAATTTGTTTATTTAGAATGAAAGTTTAAGAAAGTTTTTCAAAAAAATATACAAATGTTATTTAAAAAACATACAAATCTTATTTACAATACTCTTTTTAAGATTCCTTTTAAAAAAACGTATAAATGTTATTTTATGATATTTAAAATATAACTTTTTAAAACTCATCATATTTCACATGACACTTATTTTTTAAAAATTATTTAGACTTTACATTCTTGTAAACCCAATTGTTCCTTTTTTCCCTTTTGTTCCGTCCTACGAGTGGAAAATATACATTTAATATCGATCAAAACGCACTTTTAATGTTGGTCCCGAACCAACATTGATGCAACTGTAATTAAAAGTGCATTACTTTCGTATGGAACCACCCGTTACAGAAACTTTATAATAGCGGGTTAATCAAATCGTTATCGAAAATTTATAATGTCGGCTGCATTTGAATTGTTCTTAAACGCATTCAATAACGACTACACTTTATCCATTACCAAAACACTAAAATGTCAAATAAATTTTAACCGTTATCAAATACGTAGTACATTTGACATGGGAAGCGTATACCATCCAGGCATCCAGGCGGCTGTACGGCTGACACCGTACAATCAGTGACATTTTTGTAAATTTAATGAAGTTCATGATTTCTCTTAAATGAGCATTGATGTAATTTGGATGAGCATCGAATTTGTTCCTTTGAGTATTAGGAGCCTAATAATGAGCACCAGTGATCTCTGCTTCATATCTTCTAATTCAGTTTCTTTTTATTGATTTTCGTTTATAAAAAATTCTTAAATTGTGTTTATAATTAATTTCAATATGTCAATCTAATGTAGTATGATACGTTTGATATGTGCATCATTTTAAAATGAGCATAAACCGGTACCAAATTAGCATACATAAGTTACAAAATGAGTATCAAAAAATTCAAAACTTCATTTGTGTATGCTCATTGATTTTGGGCATTATATTTGATATGTGCATCATTTTAAGATGAGCATAAAGCAGTATCAAATGAGCATACATAATTTACAAAATGAAGATTCAAAAACTCAAAAGCTCATTTAATTTGTGTATGCTCATTGATTTTGAGCGTTATATTTGATATGTGCATCATTTTAAATGAGAATAAAGCAGTACCAAATGAGTATACATAATTTACAGAATGAGTATCAAAAAATTCAAAAGCTCATTCGTATATGCTCATTGATTTTGGACGTTATACTCATTTAAGTTTAACATCAAACACATTTTTAATGTGTTTAATACTCAATTGTGTATGTTCATTTCTTTGAGGCGTATACTCATCTGAGTTTAATATAAAACTCATTTTTAATGTGTTTTATGTTCAGTTGTGTATGTTCATTTCTTTTATGTGTATACTCATTTGAGTTTAATATAGAACTCATTTGAGATGAATAGCAGTAGGGATTCCTTTGTCTGCAGTATTCCTTTGTCTGCAGTACTCCTTTGTCTTCCAAAATCACAATCTCAAACACCAAAATTGAATAAGAAAAAGAGAAAAAAAGAAAAGAGTGAAAAGAAAGATAGAGGGAGGATCTGTTGTGTCCCTTCTGGAGGAGAAGGAGATGAGTGGTGAAAGGCAATGACTTGGAAGAGAGAGACGAATGATGAGCGTATAATCAACCAGGTGCGAAGCCAGATCTAAGAACCAGACGAGATCTGAAGCTGGTGCGAAGCTGAGTGCGAAGTCGAGGAAGAAGGCCAGAGCGTCAGAGCGAGATCGATCGAGGAGGAAGCGGAGTGCCAAAAAAGAACCGGTTGTACCGTGCGCACAGTACAACCGACTCTACAATGTATTTTACCATTACTCCGTATTAAATATTAGTACTACCTTTGACAAAACTTTGTTAATTCTATACTACAAATCTCTGTCCACTCTATACTAGTCTACAGTAGTACAGTTTCACGTCAACACCAATAATTTATTCCGAAATCAATCAACAAAACATATATCACTAATTGACAAAACAAAAAAACTATTTGTACACACTATTGTACCCACTTTTGTACCCAGTATGTCTGTGAGGAGTTCTTTTTTTGTCTGTGAATCCCGCTCATAGACAAAAATATGTCTATGAAGACATGGTGGGTACAAAAGTGGGTACAATAGTGGGTACAAGAAGAAGGGTTGTTGACAAAAACATATATCCATTAATTGATAATATCCACAAGTAACTTGTGTTTCTAAAGGTTTTCTAGCAAACAAATATTTCATTCGTGTTAACAACATACTTAATCAACCAACAAAAACGAAATGTCGAAATCAAATGTTTCCAAAACTACATAAATTATATTGGGGTTTAGGATGTTTTACTTGGACTATAATCTATCCCAAACCAGATTAGACCAGACCAAATTTGGATAGTTATAAAAATACAAAGAAACCAAACCAAATCAGCAAATTACAGTTCAAGTAAAAACAACCTTACAAAGATGAAATCAACCAACAAAGAGATGCTCATTGCTCAAATGCTCATAAATTCACATAAAAATGATGCCCATTGCTCTCGTGTCTCGTTGATTTCTTCTTCTGTGAATGATGCTTGGACGTTGATGAGCACCTAAAAATTATATAATGAATAAAGTAGACTATTGAAATAAAAGCAATAACATAGGTAAATACACGTTGAAAGAATTAAGTTAAAAATAAACATAAGGCAAGTCTTATCACCTTCAACCATGAATTGATAATACTAGCACAAACAATAGTAGCCATATGTTTCATAACATAATATCCACATTCATAACCTCCCCTTTCGACACTGCAAAAAAATTAACTTCATAGAATAAAAAAAATTGCAATACAAATGGTGACTAGCCTTTAAAAACGCATAAAACTAATTCAATTATTACAATTGTTCATCACAAATGGTGATTATTACCGTTGGCTGGACCCATTTCGCTTTGGAATTCTTTTTATTTTTGATCATTTGATGTGCTTGCATGGCCCTAATAATGAAAAGGTACACAAACATTAATCATGTAGCTTTCGTAATTTTAATGACAATAATCAATTTAATACTACTAAAATCGTATTGCACCAATAGAAGATTTATGATGTTCTTCGGCTTATTCACCAATGAGCACAAAAAGACAATTACATTCTGCTGTAGGCACAACACAAATAACTCCCAATGATTACTGAAATGAACATAGTACTCAACAATGATTACTGAAATGAACATAGTACAAAGCAAGTCACCTAAGCAATACACATTCATAAAATGAAATCAACAAATGATTATCAATGAACATGTACTCAGTACTTACGGATCGTAATATGACAATAAGTAACACTCTTTTATTTTCAGCAAGGTTGGCTAATATATACTCCGTATGTTTGGATATCATCACACTTGTTACCCCATCTTGAATGGTATGTGGATAAAAAAAACCATGCTGATGTGTGATGTTCTTTTGAACACAATTTATCTAAATACTTGTAAATTCAGGGCATAATACATGTGGTATATACTAAACAAAAAAGATAAACCATCCACATGATATAAAAAACACACTGTAAATGCAAATCTTTCCATCGAGCATGCTAATCCTTCTAAAGACCCCTTCGCTGACCAAGTTTAAATCCATTTGCATACGCTAATAAGCTTTATATTGGAAATTAAAATAGACATATACTCCCTCCGTCCCGCTAAGATTGTCCCATTTTACCTTTTCGGTAAGTCCCACTAAGATTGTCTCATACCAAATTTGGTAAAGATTGTGTGGCTCTAAACCATTATTACTTTATTCTTACTTTATCAATTTAATATCAACCACACAAACTCACTTTTCTTAATAATCGTGCCACCTTCTTCCGTCCCAATCTTAGTGGGACGGAGGTAGTATATAATTATCTTCAAACACAACTGAAGTAAACAAGTGAAAAGTCTTTAAAAATTCAGATTTTTTATCACAAATTTGATATCAAGAGGATAACTAGTCAACCCTGGTGAATAAGGATTAATAAAGCATATACATACTAAAACAAATGGACATGCAGCCAGGGGCGGATCCCTTTTGTGCAAGGGTGTTCATGTGAACACCCAAAAAATTAAAAATTAAATGTTAAAATATACATATAGAATTGATGTAATAATTTATATAGTGTATTTTTAGATAGTATCTCATACATTTAATCTTATTTGTCATTTGTTTGTTGTTGAAAAAAATATATATATTCAATTGTTGGATTGAATAATATTATTTGTTCAACATTTTGGCGATAAATTAATTTTGAACACCCAACTTTTGATCGCAAGATCCGCCACTGCATGCAGCCAAATTATATTATGAGCAGAATCTAAAGGAGACTTGAGGGAAATAACAAAAAAATAGCCCGGGGATTTAAGAAAAAGCCTGGCCTTAGACGCTTCTGAAATGGACATGGATATCATTGTACTAAAACAAGAAAAGACATATAATTTCAACTTAATTACATGATCCATACTTGTAGAATAACTGCACTAAGCATTTGGTTTCTCAAACATATCTCCAATATCTCTTTAGATCCTAGAAAAAGAGATATATCGACTCGACCAATAATATCTCTCCTTTAAAGATCAACTATATAGACTGTAGCACAAGGTGTTTAGTTATAGCCAGCAAACGCGATATTGAATTCTTGTGATTATATATCATAAGCAAAATCCTGTTCCCGAACATCATCATTCTATAAGATTAAAATGTTGAGATATATTACATAACAATTCCATCTGAATTTGAAGAGGTTTTCTTTAGTGCATGCATCTTCGTCTTGAGAAACATAGAATTTCTTACCAAATGACATTAGGAAGTTTGCTACATGAAAGGCATCCAGTATAAAACACTCACTATGACTTTCTCCATGATTTCTTAGAACCCACAGGCTCTTAAAAAGAACTTCCGTACTTCCTTTTTCACCCTTATCATTTTGTTACCTTTTAAGGGGAGAATTATGTGCTTGATATGCCCCCTAATTAAATCTTAATCCCAGAATATCATTTTCTTAATAAGCATACTAAATAAGCTTGCAAAAAGCTAGTGGGCAATTCTTTGAGGAACGACGAAGTATTAAATCATTTCACCCAATTAACTGACAATTTTGATGAACATTTAGCTTTTGAATTGAATTTAATTTAATGCAGTAATGGTTCTTTTATGCTTTATAAATTATGCATTTTTTACTGAGACGGTAATTGTTGGTGATGTGGAGGCAAATTATATACCAAATTGGTAATGATGTCAACACCTTGGGAAATAAAGATTGTACCCCTGCAACGTTAGCTCTTGTATTTGAAAAGGACAGAAACAAGCCTCAAGGTATTTGTTCTCTCACGAACTAAAATTTAAATTTATCTTCTCACCATTCATGTAAGGCTAAAAATTGCAAAGAAATAGAATTATTTGCTATCAACTATGAGTGACATAGGATTCTCTTAAAGCAATTTTAACTTTCCATAATGTCTTATAAAGAAAGAGATATGAGAGAGTACAACTAACCTTCCGATATGTCATTTCCTCCTCATTTTGGGGATTCATCAATCTTTGTGGCCATTGAATGAATTGATTGGGGGCCTGTCCAACCGTCATAACCTCCTCACTAAGAATCGGAACCATTGCAGTTCCATCTAAAACTTTAAATACTTCCATCCTAACAATATTTTGCAGCGATAATCTGATGGTGTATTGTAGGACCCAAATTATGTACCTAATAAAAATTTCATATTTCACGTGTCATAAAATTTGAACTACAAGTAATCTTGCAAGAAAAAAACAATTTTGAAAACTTAATAACAACTTAAAACAACTTACAAAGTATAATATTTACTCCTTTATAAGCATTAAATTCTTCACTGACATGAACTCTCACTAAAACCATTTGTTGTGCAATGGCTCTGAGTAAAAAATATTCATGGAGTGACAACCTAAAATAGCCGCATATGAGAACAAACTCACCATACAACATGCACTTATGTCCTATGACCAAATTAGAATAAAAATAAAAGAAGTAAATTTGATGAAATAAGTTAGAGGAAAACAAGCTCAAAAAGAGAGTAATGTAGTAAGCATTATGAATATGCATCTTATGCATTTTGACTTCATTTTCCCACTCATTGACACCCTTCATCTTAATTGTCCATTTCACGTCTCCGACCTTCGCGCATCACCGTCCACTTCACGTCTGGCTCCTTCCGCCCAAAAGTTGCAGACAAGAACTCAAAATACTATAGGAGTATTTTTGTTAGCTTTTCAAAGAGTTGAAAGGCAATGACAAAAGACTGCAAAATCTTGTATGAGCTACAGAAGTGTAATGTCGGTATGCATGTTTGGAGATATTCAAACAAGGAATTGTGGTATGCTAATAGGGGTTCTCGCAATAGTGTCCCACAAGATTGTTGGGATTTTAGCTCTTGGTGAATGCTTTAAACTAAAGATACTCTATATCAAAGGGTTGAGCAAATTGAAAATAAGATCGTTATTGTTTTGAGAAAATTTGTTGCAATTTATTATACAGTTCATTCATATTAGTAGCTATAAATTTCATCTTCAGTTACAAATCTAGACTTTCAAATTTGATTCTCGGTCCTTCGGTTACAGATTTTATTTACGTTGCCTAATCTCTCTCCCCACTCCTTCACCCCAGCTCTCTGGCTTTTCTCTATAAATTCAAGGGAGACTATCCTTCAAGAGGTGTGGTTTTCAGAAGGTATTCTCTCTGTTTTGTTCTAGGATATATTCAAAAGAAAATTGAGCAGTATTGTTAAGGGTGCTTATAGATTAGAGCAATACAACACCAGTGCAGGCGTATTGTCTTTCCAATTTCTCAGCGGTTGTTTTATCCTGGGGGCGTCGGGCCTAAACGTTGCAGCACAATTCTGAGCGACTTCCGAAACGTCTTAAAGAAAGTGCAATCCTTGACTCAACCAATATTATTTGTTTGGTAATCTTGTTCCTGTCTCTTTCTAATATCAAAGCTCGATATTGTCCCAACAAAGATTCACGGAGGAGGGTTTGGATATGTAACAAAAGTAAGTCAAATTTCTGGGTTTATGACTCAACTAAGAGAGTGGTTTGAGTACATTGCTGATAATGTTATTGCACCTTGCTTCGCCACTGGATGAGCTATGGGGAGAACTAGACAAGTACTTGATCCGTCTTGAAGAAGTCTTAAGATCAAGTTTTCTTCATTTTGTAATTTATTTAATCCTTTAATCTAACACTCCGTAACACATACTCCCTCTGTTCTCTAATACCCGGCCCTCTTTCCATTTTAGGATGTTCTCTATTAGTTGTCACCCTTTCCACTTTTGGTAAGTTTTTTCAATAAATATGCTCATTTATCCACATTCTCTTTCCTACTTTTTTCATTCTCTTTCCTACTTTTTCCTTTACACACAACTCAGTACACCTTTTATCTTACCCCTATTAATTACATCTTAAATCTTGTGCCAAAGCCTATACTCTCATCTATTAGAGAACGGAGGGAGTAATATTTATTCTTTTATTTTTAGGGATAAATAATACGTAGTACTTATTTAGTTATTTTATGGGGAAGACTAAGTACTCATCTATTTTATAAGAGGTAAGAGTCAGATTGGTACTCGAAGTTGCATAAAAAGGGTCAAATCAGTCCTTATATATGAGGCTCTGTCTGAACGTCATCATTTGGGGCGGTTCCAGGTGGAGGTGGAATTTTTTGATGAAATTTTTTGAACATCTTATTCATCACGTCTAGTTCACTCATGCCAAATGTCAGCTAAAAATTCAATTGGGAAGGCATTCAAATGAATTTTTGAAGATAACTGCGCAGTTAAAAGCGTATTTATCTTCAAGAATTCATTTGAATGCCTTCCCGATTAAAGTTTTAGCTGAAATTTGGTATGAGTAAACTAGACTTAATGAATAAGATGCTAAAAAAATCATCAAAAAGTTCCACCGGGAACCGCCTCAAATGGCGACGGCCGGATAGTAAGGACTTATTTGACTCTTTTTATGCAACTTCGAGTACCAATCTGACTCTTACCTCTATTTTATAATACTCCCTCCGTCCCAGGGAGAAGTTCCCACTTTACTTTTTTGGTAGTCCCAACAAAAAGTTCCCATTTCCCTAAATGAAAAGTTATCCTACATCAAAACAGTGTCAAACAGTGCAAAACAGTGCCAAACAGTGTCGAAACAGTGCCAAACAGTGTCGAAACAGTGCCTAACAGTAAAATTTACCCCTCAGTAACTTTATTTCCTAAATATGTGTGAAAGTCAACCCGGGAACTTCTCCCTGGGACGGAGGGAGTAACAAATTACAAACACACTACTTATCGAAACAGATTGTGGCATAAATGATTAAAAATAAAGTGGTTCTTATGTTTTTGTCCCAAAAAGGAATAAAAATGGTTTTAAATTCCAACATATAACTTTTATGTTTTGGAGTTGTTACATTGAAAAATATTGTTATTAATGCTTTGAAAACATTGTCGTGTTAAATTTGCAGCCTAAATTGTGTAGTATTCGAAATATGCAAGTTTGAAATTTTTTTTTGCTTCTTCCTTTCTTTGTTCAACCAATTCAACTGTCTCGTCTTAAATCAGTAGATTCATTTGATTAACTAGAAACAAATGCATCGACAATGAAAGACTACATCAAGCATTAATAAACTAAATTAATCAAATGAGAGAACATACCTGTTACTCCGTATATTATACAAAGAAATCGTGGCGCGAGGACAATACAGGTTTCACTAAATCATCGAGCTTAATCACATTTTTGAAATTGAAAAAATATTTAGCGCAATTCATCACGCTCTTACCCTCAAGTTTATGCGTTTCGGCTAAGGTGAGATACAGATATACAGTACTACGTATAAGGTGAGGAATAGGGCATAACAAATGGTATACGAAATGACTCATTTGCTATTGTGATGTGATGGTAATAACATAACTGCCACAAAATATACAGCAACCAAATCCAATCTACTCCGTATTAAAAATCTTCACCTACGTACATGGCATGTGGTAATTGCACCCATAGTTAGCTAAATACGGTACGAGAATTAAACGGGGTTTAATACGTACGCGTTTTATTCGGTAACACGAATAATAAAAAAGGTCAAAAATTCGTTGAAAAATACGTTGACTTTTAAAAAACGTGTGGATACGTGTACGTGTAAAATACGGTATATGTTACAAAAATTCGGACAAAAAATACGGGATATTATTTTGAACATTTAAAGTATATAATTCATAAAATAAGATATATAGTAAAAAAGTATACACACATTCAAGTAGCAAATCTCAGTATCAGATAAAAGAATAATGTGTAATTGCATAAGTTGATGACAATAATAAAAATAGTAATTAACTCCAAGAAATAACTTTGCAAAATAAAGTCAAAAAAATGAGGCATAATAACAATAGATGAGAATAAGGTTAAGATCATTATCTTTATATGATCATCAAATAATACTCAAGTTAAATTCATCATTTTCATCAAGATGATGGATAACATATGAGAAAAGTATGTTTTACGACTGCTACACTTATTATTGTTTATGTGTAAAACTGTATAAGTTTATATTAAAAATATGACAGGTTTAGAAAAAACTTAATATTGATATGCTTGATTGGGAAACATCATATATCTAGTAGTATTTCAAGTTTTGGTATTTGATTTTAGGAAGTTAGCTTTGGCCCTCATGCAATTAAATTTAGTATTTAATAATTGCACTGTAACAATACAAAAACACGTTGTCACGAGGAAGATGTTTTCCTATTTGCTTTTAAGCTATTGTTGGTCTCAATGCATTTTATGTACTCATTCAATTGATAAGTTTATGTTTTTATTTTTTGTAAAAATACGGAAAAAATACGTTTTATACGGGAAGCTGGAGTTTTTTTCCTTTTGAAACGGACCGACATTATTTTTTGTTTTAAACGCATTTTTTTGGTCAAAAAAACGGTACGTGTTTAAAATGTGTTTATCGGTTAGAATTGGACCATAACGGAAAGGGAACCAAAATATGACTCTGGTAACTTTATTGTTAATAATTAGTATTCATATGTTACATTATAGTGACTATAAAATTTTCACATAATAATTTATAGTCACATTTTTATTTATAGATTATTTATTAGTAATATTTTAGGAAAAACCTTCATCGGGATATTGAATTTATCGGAAGCCAATAATATCATATAGAGAATAACAAATCATATGAACTTATATTACTTTGTATTAATTTATATTTCCCCGTTCTCTTTTAATTGCATCACTTTCATTTTCACGTTTGGCAACACATAACTTTGATCATTAATACTATGTATATTTAATTTTCTATTTGTAAAAAAACTTAAAAACCACTTTGTGAAAATTTAAAAGAAATAATGACAATTCATCAAAAAAAAAAAAAAAAAAATAATGACAAAAATAAGAGTTGAGACTTTTGACTTTCCAAAAAAATGGACCATTTTTGGGATGGACAAAAAAGATACGAAGTACTTGAGTTGGGCGGATAACAAACCACAGAGATGCTCCATCGCTCATTTCAGACTGCCGACGCCGAGCCACTACGTCGCCGCCGCCGGGTCATTGCACTATCGCCGTAGTTGATGCCCTTATCATCGCACCGCGCACATATCTATCATAATATTCTCGTTTCTATTCTAGAATAATGAAGATATGGTATCTTCTTCGTCGCAGGGAAATGGGCGAGGTGGGCTGGTGTAGGGGAGAGGGATGGTGCAGTGGAGGGCAGCGGCGGACGCAGGATTTCCCGATAGCAGGGGCGGCAGTAGAAGAATATACATACAAATACATATATATTAAAAATTTCGGGGTAAATATACCTAGAATTTTTTTTTTCGGAGGGGCGGCAGCCCCTCATTGCCCCCCTTTGTGTCCGCCGCTGGTGGAGGGGGCGAGGGGCTGGTGCTGTGAAGGGGAAGATGGGGCTGGTGCAGTGGGTGCAGGGGCAGGGGCGAGGTGGCTGGTGCAAGGGAGGGGCTACTATAAGGTTTGGGACAGGGGCAGGGGAGGGGTTGAATAGGGTGTAGATGCGGGGCGGCGACATGGGGGCTGGGCAGTTCGCGGCGGCTGTGGCTGGGCGTTGGTCGAGGGCGGTAGTTGGGGGTTGCGTTGTTCAATGATTAGTCATTGGTTGAATCGCACATGGTAACTGTTCGGATTGGTCACTCATTGGATCGGTCACGAGCGTTAGTCAAGTTGGTGACTTGCCGAATTGATCACTGGTCGGATTAATCACACTCGTTGGTTGAGTTGGTCACTGGTCGGATTGATCACGATCATTGGTCAGGTTGGTCACTTGTCGATTTGGTCATTGTTCGGGTTGTTCATGGTCACTGGGTGAATTGTTCATGGTGATTTGTTAGTATGGTCATTGGTTGGATTGGTCACTGAGCAGATTAGTCACTTGAGAAATTAGTTATGCTCAATAGTAGTTGTTTAGGCTCATTTTTGAAACTTTTTAAAAGTGGTCCTATATTTGTCCATATCATTTATTTTTGTATTATTTATGGACAAAACCCAATTTAAAATGAGAGGAATTTAATTACATTTTTTCAATATTAAATTCTTATTGCATTAGTAAATAAAATGTAGTAAAAGTAGAGAATTTGAATAGTGTAAAATTTTTAATGTTGAAACAATTTTAAAATGGAGGTAATTCATTTGAACCTATATAAGGAAAGTTTGACAAGCACTTTGTCGTAGTGCGTCAAAATAATATTCGATACTAGCACTTATACGTAGTATAGTGAAGTAGAGTTCATATCCACAGGGAAAGGAATAACTTTCTTTTCAATTAACTAGTAATAAAAAGGGGGTTTTGAGATTGTATGATTTAATTAATTAAAACAACAAGTTAAATGACTAATATGAGATTTAATTCAAGAATAAAATGGACTTGACTTTGCTACTTTCCACTTGTTGATACGAACTCTACATCACTATACTACGTATAAGTGCTAGTATCAAATATTATTTTGACGCACTACGACGAAGTGCTCGTCAAATTTGGCGCCGTTGCCGAGGAAAGGCAATTAATTTTTCTTTTTATTTTATGATAAGTCTCAAACATGACAAGATTTCAAGCATGCTTTAGGCCCAATTTTGCACATAAATGATTTTCTTTTGTCACTAACAAGCGGGAAATTCTTAGTTTTATCATGAATTAAATCTCATATTAGTCGTTTAACTTGTTTTAATTAATTAAATCATACAATCTCAAAACCTCCTTTTTATTACTAGTTAATTGTTAAAGAAAAAAGCCCAAGAAGAAGGAAAGTGGCGTGTGTTTCTTATTACCCTGGTCCAGCAAACTCCTTCACTCGAAGTTCACCTTTGCTAGCGAGAAGAAAAGAAGAAGAAGAAGAAGAAGAAGAAGAAGAAGAAGAAATGGCAGCAAAACTGATAAGGATATGCAGAGGATTTTCAGGAAGAAAACGATTTGAAGCGGAGGAATGGGCGAAACGGCTGCGGAAGAGATCAAAATAATCTCCCTGATTAGCTTTTAAATAGGAAGAAGAAGAATCACTCATCACCACCTTTTCCAGCCACACCACCCTCAAGAAAAAGAGGAGATTAGCACATCATTTTCAGCCGCTGAGTTGGAGAAGGGCAGATTCTTCTATTCTTTCTTACGGGCAGCAGCAGGTTCAATCAAAAGCAGGACAAATTTCCTTTTCTTTCTTCTGAAGTAGCAATACTTGGCAGCAAGAATTGGGAAAGATTTCCCAAGAAGAAGAAGGAAAAAAAAACAAAGGGCTGATTGAGAGAGCAAAAACGCAGGAGTCCAAAGCTGCAGTAAATTCTGGAGAGCGAGCCTCAGGTGGAAGAAAAAAAACAGCAGCTGGAGTTTAGAAAATAACAGTAGCCGCAGGATTGCAAAAAAATGGCAGCAGCTGGAGTTTCATTCAATTTTAATCCCTAAGGTCTCATTTTCAGTTTCTCTCACTTAGATAAGCTTAGATTTTTTTCTTTGAATTATTTTTGGCATTGCTAATTGCTCTAGAATTGCTTCTCAATTGATATTGGTATCTTATTATTATTATTATTAAGTATTTATGTTTGTGGATTGGAATGCATTCAAACAATTGTGTTAGTTTTGTGTAATCATGTTTGGCCATTTCTCAATAGAGTTTGGATTCGTATAGGTCAAGATTAAAAGTAGTTCTTGAATATTGAATTGAATTGGAATATTATTGCTAGTCCATCATTGGAATAGCTATTATTGAATTGAATTGGAATATTATTGCTTTTCCATCGTTTGCAATGGAGCCAAAGATTCATTATTTTTTGGCTTGAGAATATGATGGAATAAAGCAAAATGGCTCACGAAACTGTCTGCGCTTCTTTGTTATGAAGCAGCAGTCAGTCCATGCAATTTTGGACGCGATTTTCACTATGGGTCATCCGGAAACAGTCTCTCTGTGCACACTTGACTAACTCATGCCCACACTATGAAGTAACCCCTCCTTTAACTCAACACAAGGAGGCGAACCTACTGGAGTACGCGAGGAAAGGAGAAGGTCCCCTGGCTAACCAATTTCAGAATAATAGAGGTAATGCTTTTGGGTACAATAACCCAAGAGTAAACTTTCCAGGTGGAAACAACCAGTGGCGAGACAACAATCGATACGGTGGATACCAAGGAAACCAAGGGTATCAAAGGGGGCAATTTAACAACCCAAACAACCAGGTTTATATACCCCCACACCTGAGGCAGCAAGAAAATACCTCTCATGCTCAACATGACATGGTGATGTTTGAAATAACAAAGCTTAAGGAGGAAAAGGCAGCTGAGACCCGACAACTTGATCAACGCTTGAAATCAGTGGAGACAAACGTCTCAGATCATCATAGCATCCTCTTAGGAGAGAAATGAGAATGAACTACAACCCTTGGATTTGTAATTTTTCATGTCTCCGTTTTTTCTCTACTTAAGGGTAAATAAGAGATTTAATCATTCCATTAATGCTAATCGCTTCTTTCCATAGTTGGCAAACTTGGTATCATTAAATAACGCTACTATTATATTGGTTGACGGTTACTTATTTGATCGGCCCCCGCATATGCCTGTTCGTCCCTTTGAATTGGAAAATAGTATCGGTGGGCGTAGCTCAACTGGTAGCAAGGGAGTGCCACAAGGGTTAGGTCTCAGGTTCGAATCCCGGCAACTACGATGAGGGGTTACTATGCTGAAAAATGCATAGGACTTCTGCAAGTACCGGGGACAGAGCCTCATTTTCTATCTGTCAGATTGTGATTATAGTCCAATTTACATTCTGTCATCGTGTCGTCCGGTCGGTGTTGGGGGCCCTCAAGGATGGGGTGTCATCTTTTTTTTTTTGGAAAATAGTTTGCAACAAATATATGAACTGAGGCGGTGGTTAATATGAAAAAACATTAAATGCAATACACATAAGAAGCTGCAAGTGTTTGGTTTGGCGGACGTTCATAAGATTATTGACAATAATGCACTATAATGTATTGAGAAGTGCAATAATCACAATGGGTATGTTTGGTAAATGGCTTATCGGCCAGCTTTTAGCTTGTTTGACCCATTTCAGCTGCTTGATTAGTCAAAAAAGCTAATAATAATGTTTGGTAAATGACTTTTAAAATTAGCTTGTTGAGTTTGAAAAGCTGAAAAAATGGATTGTTGAAGAAGCTAAGGGGAGTAGCTTCTTCACTTGGTTGGTTCAATTTATTCCCATAAGGCTATAGCTCGAAGCTCCCAAAGTGACTGCATATAGCTCCAATTTATTCCCATCGTTGTTTTGCTCGTTTTTTTTTACTTAGTCAACCCAATTATTTTGCTTACCAGTTTTTCTTCTTTTTCACTCGTTTTGCTTTCATTGTTTTGAGTTAGCATTTTTTAAATTAATCATTTAAGTAATATATACTAATAATTACTCTAATTATTTTAAACAAAACTTGTTTAATCAAATACTTAGTACTATCTAGACAAATAATACTCCCTCCGGTTCTAAATAAACTTCTCACTTTCCTTTTTGGGACAGTCCAAAATAAACTTCACACTTCCTTATTTCCTTATTTGGCAAAGAAATCTACACCAAAACAGTGCCAAACAGTGCCAAACAGTGTCTCAACAGTGTCAAACAGTGCCAAACAGTGCCAAACAGTGTCTCAACAGTGTACTCTACAGTAAAGTCAACTTTATTTCCTTAATAACTGTGAAGTCAAACACTGAAGTTTAAAAAGAACCGGAGGGAGTATATGCTTAACTAATATTTTATATTATTAGTTATGATCTCTATCTTGAATTAATTTGATGTTTCTAGTTTAAACTATGTAGCACGGAAACCCTCAGGAAAAAGTACGTTTCCCATTTCGGAAACTCTCGGAAACTCTTTGGAAACTCTTCAAATAAGCGTTTTTTGAGCAAAAGTTGGTGTTTCCCGTTTCCCGTTTCCTCATGATTTTCGCGTTTCCGTGCAACACAGGATTTAAATGATTGAGTGATTATAAAATTAGATACTATAAATTTTTGTAATATGATGAACATTCAATATATCAAAGTACATATTAAAATACTAAGTAGATTTCATTCAACAAATTTTAAAATTTCCAGTTATAAAAATAATTTATATCGTTGAAGTAACAATAGTTATAAAATTTTCATTCTTAGCAATAATAAAATACGATGAGTATTATGATGTCTTTATATGTCTTTTTACACTCTATAAGCCATTTCGAAACAGCCAATTTTACCAAACAGTTATTTATAATCAGCTAACATAACCAGCCGGTCAAAACAGCTAACACAACCGGCTGTTAGGAAACAGCTGACACAACCAGCTAACAGCAACAGCTAACAGCCATTTACCAAACAAGGCCAATATGGAAGTATAAAATCCTGAAAATAGTACTACTAGTAGTCTAATACACAAGCTACATTGCATCACCTTAATAAAATGATGCACTTTATTTTTAAGCATTAGGCACGTTCACCACAGTTTTTTTAAACTATGTGGGCAACATACATGGTCATTTTGTGTATTCTATAAATATCATCATTCCAAAATTACTATAGATATACTTTTGTGCATCTATTTTTAATTTCACGTGCAACATGCAATGACAATATTATCAATTAACAAAAGTGCATTGTGTTTGTCTTTGAGATGCATTAATCGATCTAGTTCTTTTTACAAGTTGGAAGAGGATTTTACAAATACAGTGCATCATTCAGAATATGCTCTCGATATACTTGTGTGCATCTATTTCTAATTTCATGTGCAACATGCAATGATAATATTATTTATTTACAAAAGTGCATTGTATTTGTATTTGAAATGCATTAATCGGTCTTGTGATTTTACATAGTTGGAAGAATATTTTATATACATAGTGCAATAGTTCATCATTCATAATTTTATATCGATATAATTGTGTGCATATATTTGTAATTTCATGTGCAGTGCAATGAGTATATTATTCTTTCAGAGAAGTGCATTGTATTTGTGTTTGAAATGCATTAATCGTTCTAGTGCATTTTATAGAGTTGAGGAAGATTTAGCATCAAAAAATTCTTGAGCAAATTTGATCGTTTATGGATTGTTGGTTTTTGGATTTTTCCATTTTGTGTGTCGCTTAGAGCATCTTTAGTGGGCATGTGGATTGTACCCTTTAAAAATGGACATGTCACTTGTATAGAAAGCCCATGGAGCTGATGTGGACTTGTACACTTTTAAATTAATTTTTAGAATTCAATGGTACAATGGATTTGTAGAATTCGTTTCTCATACATGGGCTACGTCATGTAACTAAAAAACTGCCGCAAGTATTCTTCTTCTATCTTTCTCGAGGGAGGCATAATCTGAAGAAACATTATACAGCCGCAGGTCAGGTATGTATTCCTATCTCTAGCTAGTTTGTTTTTCACAGTAGCTTAATATTCCCTGCGGCATGTTTTTCACTTTTTAATTGTATTTAAAACATTAAATTGAAGCAAGCGTAGATTGTTATGCATAGGATGTCATAGCCCTAATCTCGTGTATTTTTCACAATAGCTTAATCTCTCTGTTCTCTTTACGTTCCTCTGTACACACACATATTCGTATATATGCCCTGCACGTTTATAATCTTAATGGATGTTGGTGTAAATTATTTCGATTGTGGATTATCTATACAAGTCATAATCATGCTCCAGTACATGATTCTTTTAAAAATAGTGAAGGTCTTAGGAGATTAAAATATTACTCCGTATTGATTTCAAGCGCTATAATATTAAGGAATTATACTCAATCTTATACTTTTCTGATAAATATATTTCAGGTGATATAATATAATAATGTCTTCTTCAGAGTCGGAAGTTGATAGTGATAACTCATCATCTAACGGTGATGCGTTCTCGTTGACAAAAAAACTATTAGAGGAAGCATCAAAAGAAGATGATAGTAGTTCAAAAATGACTTGTGATTTGAGTAAAGGGTCAGTTTAGTCCTCGAAGTTGCAAAAAAGGCGTCAAATAAGTCCTTATATAGAAGATTCTGTCCGGACGTGCCATTTGAGGTGGCTCCCGGTGGAATTTTGTGATAAATTTTTTTGAGCATCTTATTCATTAAGTCTAGTTTACTCATACCAAATTTCAGCTAAAAATTCAATCGGGAAGACATTCAAATGAATTCTTGAAGATAACAACGCTTTTAACTTTACAGTTATCTACAAGAATTCATTTGAATGTCTTCCCGATTGAATTTTTATCTGAAATTTGGAATGAGTAAACTAGACTTAATGAATAAGATGCTCAAAAAATTTCATCAAAAAATTCCACCGGGAGCCACCTCAAATGGCACGTCCGGACAGAATTTTCTATATAAGGACTTATTTGACCCCTTTTTTGCAACTTCGAGGACCAAACTGACCCTTATCCCCTTGTGATTTGATTCATGGCACCACCACTCATGCTTCTGTAATAGTTGCAGCAATGTTAAGAGGCAATAAGTGTGCCAATCGAGGTACAACCAGTGGCAGGCGTTATATTCATCGCGATAGAAAGGAGCGTCATGAGATTATTATTAAAGACTATTTTAATGGTGATCAGTCAAAGTATACATCCGACCATTTTCGCAGAAGATTTCGAATGGATGTGGAACTATTTACTCGCATTTTGGTAGCAATTGAAAAGAATGATAATTACTTCTCCTTAAAATTTGATGCCACAGGAAAAGAAGGATTAACTCCTTTACAAAAAAACGGTAGCTGCAGTGCGAATGCTTGCTTATGGTTGTGCAGCTGATCTTTTGGATGAATATGTTCAAATTGGGGAGAGCACTGCAATTCAAAGCCTTAAGCATTTCTGTGATGCTATGATAAGTGTTTTTGAAGAAGAGTACTTGAGAAAGCCAAACAAAAATGATATTGCGGTCCTTCTTCAAGAAGGAGAAGAACGAGGTTTTCCTGGCATGTTAGGGAGTCTTGATTGTATGCATTGGCATTGGAAGAATTGTCCAACCGCTTGGCATGGTACTCATACAAATGGTTTTAAACGAGTCCCAACACTCATATTAGAGATTGTAGCTTCAAAGAATTTGTGGATTTGGCACGCATTCTTTGGTATGGCTGGTACTAATAATGACATAACAGTATTAGACAGATCTCCACTTTTTGATGATATTATAAATGATGTTACACCACCATGTAACTATGTAGTTCAATGTCATCATTATGATATGGGGTATTATTTGACTGATGGAATTTATCCACAATTTGCTACGTTAATGCAATCTATCTCTCAGCCATCTTCTCTTAAAGAGAAAATATTTTCTGAGCGCCAAGAATCTACAAGGAAGGATGTGGAGCGTGCTTTTGGAGTTTTGCAAAGTAGATGGCATATTGTTAAAGGTCCCGCACGTATGTGGAAGGAAAAAGATTTGGAGAAGATAATGAAGACTTGTATCATCTTGCATAATATGATCATTGAGAGTGAATGTAGTCAAGGAATGAATCCTGAAAATTGGCAACCTCTTGGAGATGAAAGGGTTGAAAATGTAGAGTTAGAGTGTGATTATAATTTTATTGTCTCTAGAATGATTGGAAGAATGAAACAAGTTCAAGACAAGAGAGTTCATAGAGATTTGAAAACTGATCTCATCAATCATATATGGGAGCTATATGGTGGTCAACAAGCAAGCTAATATTATGGGAGCTATAATTTTATTTTTGTTTCCATGTATGATATTCTACTCTTATTCATTAATCTAAGGATTGTGTCTGTTTTTATGGAATTATTATTTATGTTTTGGATTGATTATATTCAATATACGTTAGTTATATTCTTGGGAGCATATTGTGTGCCAAGCATTTGGGATGCTTTTCAATTTACACTGCTACTGTCACTTGATTTCATTTTTCTAGCAGCCATTGCCCTTGGGTGAGTACTAATTTTTTCTCTTGCATTAGTTATAGCTTTTGCTGTATTTTACTACTTTTATCGTTTCCTAAGCCTCAATGGAAATCAGTGTAGTAGAAATTTTACTTTTCATGTTTGTTGATGGTAAAAATTAATTGAAATCAAAGAAATGGCAAACTGGGAATGGTTGGAAGTATCTGAAAGTATATTTAAAAGAGTTTTGTTCATTCGCGTGTGTCAATATCATCTCATATTTCCTTATACAAAACATTATGTAGTTCATATCTTTTCTTTCTGGTCTGAATATATTTCAATAACAAATGTTCTTTTTCTTTACTGGAAACACATTTTTAAAAAGTTCCTTGCACTGAGAGTTTTTTTTTCACAAATAAAGACGAGTTATACTAACAGTACAAAAAACTTTCAAAAAGTGTTACAAAAAAACACATGGAGTATCACACTGTTTAACACATCAATGATGTATACTCCGTATTAAAAATTACATACAAAATATTTTGCTTGCTGAATACATAATGTATTCAATGGCTTATCTGAAACTTTGATGCAAAACTAAAGAATTTGGTCTGCAATAAAGTTTACCATATGGCATAGCACCTTGGAAGAACATTTGCTAGTTATTACATCATCTAAGTGATAATTATTTTGCAGATGGCCATGGAGTAGTTCAAATGGTTTTCCTTCGATATGCATATGGCATAGCACCTTGGAAGAACATTTGCTTATATTATAAGAGAATATGGGATGAAACATAAAAATATGTCAAGTCTAGTTTCTACTGTTGCCAAGTACAATGTGAATAATGGTTAATCAATCGCAGATGAAATATCGTATTAAGGATAGTTACACAATTGAGGGATGTATGCGTTTTCTTACATAAAACTCAAAGGTAAAAAATTCCATAGCCCAAATTCCCAACAAGAAATCATCACAAATATAGTCCAAGAACGACAATATCGTACGGACGTCTGGGGAAAATCAAGAAAAGAGGAAAACTAGACAGAAGAGCATATACATAGATAAGATCGCAAACACGGCGGCGGCGGCAAAAAAACAGCAACAGCGAACAAGAGAGAAGAGCCGATTTTATTCTCACCGAGGATTTCTCATCACTCATAACTCAATCAAAGGGAGAAGTTTAGAAAAATACCTGGAAAACTTCTGAGTGATGAGTTAGCAGATGCAAAGAATAGCAGATGCGAAGTAGCAACCAAGAAGAAATAGCGGAAATCAAATTAGAGGAGCCTTTTATGGCCTTCAATTTTGAGATTTGGCGGATAGTTTTTCACTTCCCGCTAACAACTTGCGGCGCGGGAGATGAAATTTTTGCTGAGTCAAGCGTGGGACGGGCTTGCTGAAAGTCCATGGAGAAATAGAAGCCGTGGGTTTTCTCCCGTTCCAGCTCATCAGCAAGGGGCAAATCGATTGTTTCGTTGGAGACTGTTTTTTTACTTGCCCTCAATTTTATTTTAGGTGGCAATGCATTCTTAGGAATAGAAAGGCCCACTAAAGATGCTCTAAAGATGCTCTTATGATGCTATTGCTCTTTGTTGGGATTTCCTTCTTTTCTTAAACTCGTTCACTTTGGAAGGTTTTTAGTGTGCATGGAATGACCCATGTAACTTTCTTTTTAATACGTAGCTTTTTTGTTAGGTAGATTCTATGGTACCCATAAGGTACCATACCTTTGTCCACATGGACCAATGAGAATATAGCAGTTGAATTATTTAAATCTAAATTAAAAATGATAAAGTGGTGTGGCCCAATCAAATGAATAGTAGGTACGGTACCCTATTTTTTAGAAGGGTACCGGAGTTGTCACCTTTTTGTTAAGAGAGACTTTCTCGGTGATGCACCGACTCCTCCACTTCATGCGAGTCAACTGCCTGAATGAAATTTACTATTGTATCCTTCATTAACTACTACGTTGCATATTACCTTTTTAAACGCACATACCGATGGGCGTAGCTCAACTGGTGACGAGGGAGTGCCACAATGGTTAGGTCTCGGGTTCGAATCCTGGAAACTGCGATGAGGGGTTAGTGGGTTACTATGCTGAAAAATGCATAGGACTTCTCCAATTTACATCCTCCCATCGTGCCATCCGGTCGGTGTTGGGGGCCCTCAGGGATGGGGTGTCATCCTTTTTTTAAACGCACATGTCCGACAATAATTATGGCAGAAAAGCGTAGTTAGAAATTTATAATATCCATCCGATTATGTTGATCGAGGGCCACAATTTGTTCTCATTTTTCTCCTAAGGCTTCTTTCTCACAAGAACCAATCCCTGTAGTTAGAACTTACATGAGTATATGGATACCAACACATCATCCTTAGAGAGTTAAATTTCCATCTTGGCCTCTCTAATAAAGGAGTGTATCTTATGCTCAAAAGCTCGAGATGTCAAGACTTGCAACATTTGCATGTCTCACAGGCATCTTACAGATTTTTGCCAAAAACTCCAAAAAGAATACCTTGAACAACTTGATGATGTTGGCTTCCAAAGGTAAGTACCTCACGTGAGGTATGATCCATTCTCCAACTCTAACATGTCTACGGAGGACATGATTCGGACTATTGCTACCAACATGACCACCATGCAAAACAACATGGTGCAATTCTGATAAGTCCGTATTTTGACACGTATTTGATGCGTGTTGAGATCGGCTTTTGATGATTTTCCTAGTTTTAAGGTGTTACAAGTCTTAATTTTAGCTCAAGTTATGTTTACCGGGCGTTGGTTCGAGTTTTGTGTTGTTTGTAGTCAAAATCAGGGAATTTGAGCCCGGCACCGGCACTTGAGGAACAATCGGGATGATTTGAGAAGCATTTGAGAATGATTTGATAGCTTTGGAGGTCTCCGGAAGATTCACGATGAAGATTTGAAGGAAAAAGAGCTCTAGGATTGGCTACGGGGTCAAAAGAAGACGAATAGAGCTTGAAAACGACGATCAGAATGACCTTCTGTCAATCGTTCAAGCATATCTCTTTGTAGAAACAACCAATGGACACGATTCAAGTTGAATAGGAAAGCCAACTTCAAGGTCTACAAATCATATGAAGACACCTTTGCGAGAATCTGAGAGGAAGAAGGTGCAAACAGACGATGAAGTCAGATGATCTCTGCTGCGATTTCAGAAAGACACCTTCCACCGTTTTGATCATATCTCTTGATTGAATGATTCAAATCACATTCGGCAAATTGGGGTGGATAGAGAACTTCATTATCTACAACTTTCATGAAGGAAGTTTTGTCAAATTCGGAAGTTAAGTAGGCACGATCGTGCCCTCAAAGTCAGACACGATCGTGCCTGAAGAGAAAAGCACCGCGGAGCTACTGCCTGCCAGGCACGATCGTGCCTGAAGGGAGGCACGATCGTGCCTGCCCAAAATGCGCGTTTTTGCTCCGGAGGCACGATCGAAGGCACGGTCGTGCGTGGCATCGTGTCTGGCTCCGAAAATCCTAATTCAGCTCAAATTTCACCCGATTTTTCTATTTAAACAGCCTGTTAACCCCCGTTTTGAAGGGGGAGCTTAGAGAGAGTGCCTAGCACGAATTTTAGAGGGTTTTTGGCCTTGTTCATCAATCTTTTGGTATTCTTTGTAAGTTCCATCTTTTTAATTAATGACAATTAATTCTATTCTTCCCAATTCTATTGATTCTTCAATTATGAATTGTGAGTAGTTTAATTAGGGATTTGGGATTGATGAAGGGGTTGATCATGATGTATGGCTAGTTTCTTGATGGATTAATTGCATGAATGCCGTTTGATTTGTGTTTGAATAATTTAATTGATATCTTTTGTAACCTAGAATCGCGACTAGAATTACAATTGCATGTAGAATAAATTAAGAGAGATCTAATTTGTTCTAGGACACATTCACACACACTTAATCGTTCGCTAAGAGATTAGTAGCGATTAAGGGGCCGTAAGCTCGCTCTTCTTGGCAATAATTTAGGATCCTGTCGCATGAGAGATCAGCCTGGTCCCCTAAATTATTGTACTCTACGCCGCGAGAGCGGTAAGAACTTAGTAATGATTAGCTAGGCTCAATTAAATTAATTTCATGTAACTAGTTTTTCACCCGTGCGTTGCACGGGGTGAGAAGTTATTGTATTTTATTGTATTTTATTTTATTTTATTTTATTTTGTAGTAATGTAATTATTTTCACAAATGAATGGATAGCTAAACGAAGCGTAAACGAACAAAGCCATACATGTAGCGCTCTTGTATAGGGGTGGACTCGGGCCGGTTCCGGGCCGGTTCGGGCCTCGGTTCATGAAAGGGGAGGCCCGGAACCGGCCCGGGTAACCCCCGGGTCCGGTTTGGGCCGGGCCGGGCCTCGGTTCAACTTAATTTTTTTTGGCTTTTCCTAATTAATCCCCAACCCTCCCCCCCCCCACCCCCAAACCACCTCAAATGGCCGAAAATACCCAGCCCAATCCAAAAACTTAAAAAAATTTCAAGAAAAGAAAAGAATAAATAAATAAAAAAATAGGCCCGGACCGGGCCCGAACCGGCCGGGCCGGTTCACCTTTTCAAGGGCCCGAGCCCGGCCCGGAATCCCAGCGGGTTGGGCCTACCCGGACTGGTCCCTGGCCGGGCCGGCGGTTCGGGCTGGTTCAAACAGTGACCGGGCCGGGCCAGGCCGCCCGGCCCGAGTCCACCCCTACTCTTGTATATGACTTTTAATTTCATGCCCTTGAATTTCTTATTCGTTGACCACTGTGTAGAAGTATTAACATGTTGCTAATTGTCTAGAACTCTGACACTAAAGTTTCAAATGGATCAAATTTAACGTAGAATTATCAGTGTAGAAGTGACTAAGAACCTTAATACGAAGTAGTTATTTTTCTCTACCGGAGCTTTAGAATTATTGAAGACATAAAAGATTAACTTATAGGGAAAATTATCAAAATAGGAGTAAAAAAGTTCTAAAATTCGAAAGCAAGAATTTCATTTTTTATTTCCCTAAATAAGAGTAATTTCTGCCAAGTTTGACATTATCAGGATTTAAAAATGACAGGTTCTGCCAATTTTTTTTCTGAACTTGACAGAAATTACTCTCATTAGGCTTTAAAAATGACATTTTTACTTCTATTCACGACAATTTCTATAACTTATATAATATGGTGAAAAGATTTCTTCAATAAGAACTCACATCTTTATTATTATATCACAATAAAATATTTCTTTAAAATTACATGCTACCATATATACTTTAATTTCATTATCATTTTTTCATTCATTTTGTTTCTCTAATAAACCAGCTGACCCTTTTAAAATTTCCTATTCACAGCAGTTTGTATAACTTATATAATATGGTGAAAAATTCTTTAAAAAAGAACTCACATCTTTATTATTAAATCACCATAAAATGTTTCTTTAAGATTATATGCTACGATATACACTTTAATTTCATTCTCATTTTTTCATTCATTTGTTTCTCTAATAAACCAGCTGACCCTGCTAATGATAGCAGCGTAGGACATCAATTCAGCCTGTCCTTATTGCTGTTATTAGACCACAATATGCTTTTTTAAAAAATTTCAACCAGCTGACCATGGTATTAGCAGCGTAGGACATCAATTCGGCCTGTCCTTATTGCTATTATTAGACCACAATATGCTTTTGAGTTTTGTTCTCCACGCAAGTTAGATATTTAGGTGAGCCTTCGCTGATTGTTATTAATAGATCACCATCTGCTTTTGACTTTTGTTCTCCATACAAGTCAAGTCACTAATATTGATTGCACTTAACTGCCAAATATGTAGATCCCAAGTTTACTCTGGATTGAGCAAACAAATTGAACATACTGCTATCTTTTGAAAATAGTACTGAACGGACAAATTGACATTATAATAGCACATTGTCTACTTCAGACCACATCAGCAGATACACATCACTTAAGATATGTGTATCTGCTGTAAGCATGGATGTATAACAGATAGTAGGCTTTGGAAGGGCACATCACTCCCATGCACATTGAAGTTTTATGTAAAAGCTGCCTCATCAAAATGATGTTTTTGTATCATCATTGGCTATCATGTTTTTATGTTGTTATCCTGATTCATGGCAGCAACTTGAGATGTGATTCTGCTGTAAAAAAGAATGCAAATAAAATATTAGACTATGAGAGGGCTTGTAAAATATCCCTATCGACAAAAATTGCTGTCTAGTTACCTTTCCTCCCAACACAGTTTTAATTGCCTAATGCATAATTAGTTAAGTGACCATGGGAGCTTTCTCAAGAGTGTTGCTAAATATGCCCCCGACTTACGATGCAATTGATATTGCATTTAAAAAACAACTGTTTGAAATTGCTTGCTTTATTAGTTTAAATATATTTAAACTAATACATCTTACGTTGGACAAATTAAAAGTAACAGTAAGCAGGTCACTTTAAGAACCTTACAGGAAACCGCTCGACTTAATGTCATAAATTCATAAACCTATTTACCAATTCACATACTCAAACACTCACCATTTTCTAATACGATGACATAAATATCAATGTCTAAGATCACAAGGCTCGCTCTGTTAAGTTTATCTCAAAAAGGTAATACAATGTCTACAATAATCACAGAAAAATCAATGTCTAGGATCAATCAAGTGAAAAATACTCAAATCAAATTAGGTTAAACAAAGAACACTCAATTCGCAAGGTGAAGGCATATAGTCATTCCAGATTATTTCAATCTAATATTTTCTTTGAATATCATCAGTAACAACCTTGGATTGGGTAGTCACAGCCTTAAATTAGAGGGAAGATTCGGAGAACTTGCTTTCTATAAAACAAAAAATATTATGCTATAGTAAATTGCAACAGAACAAAGTCAGTTTCTAACCTTGTAACAATTTAATCAAATCGCTGTTATAGAAGTCAAGCATCCCTTGTCAAGAGCCAATCTTTGGCTATGCTCAATCCAAACATTGCAGCTAGAAGCTCAATTAAAACAAAGGCATTATAGTTAACATGGTTTTAGTTTCCACAATTCCACCGTGGAAGAAAAGATTTATCAAAATATTTACACCATACATTTCAAGTAAGATCAATATGATATTATACATATAAGAAACATCTAAATTAGTAGTGGAATTACTACCACTGTTTACACCATGCTATACATTTCAAGTAGGGTGAAATAGTTGAGGCATTTTCTAGTTCCATGCTTTTGAAATAAAAGAGATACTCCGTATTTGGCAACATAATAGAGTTTATACTCAAAAACAATTTAGTTTGTTAAAGAAGAATGAAAGATCAAAGTGTAGGAATTGTGTACGAACCTGCTTCTGGTCATTTGAAGGTGATAAGATCAAAGTGAGAATGAACCAACCAAAAGTAAATGATTAAGGAGATAAATTTTTAGTGTTTGAAATCAAAAAGTCGTGTGTACATGGAACTCCTAAGGAATAATATATCAAATGAAAAACTTACAGATTCTTGTGAATTGTGAGTGAAGAAAGACGTGTGGTGCTGTGCCCAATTGCTGAAACAGGTCGGCTCCTAGAAGGCATCTCTGCTTCATTTTTGTAAAAAACAGCGGATACTTTTCTTCGAAGAGGCAGAGAAAATCAATCGGGAAAGAGATGGATAAGGAAAGAAATTTAAGTCGCAGGAGAAAGCTTAATGGAAATCTTGATGGAGAAATTCAAAGGGATGCACAGCCGGAACCAAAGAAAGCAGGAAAAAGATCTGACGGTGATATTTAGTTTCAAATGAATGGTCTAGATCAATTTGTATCGCTATTAAGTATAAGTATTAGGCCTGATCTGCCAGAAATCTGGTTACTCCGGAATCGATCCTTGTTCCCTTCGTCATTAATTAGAAAGAACCCCCTAGTTTAATTGTTCGCATTAGTTTTATTTTCCAAACCAACCAATCTCGCACGACGCATTTTTATTTATTTCTTTTTAATCGCTGAATTTAATTAATTCTTGATTCCCTTTTGTCCGTCCCTGTGGAGACGATACTCGTACTTACACCACTATATTACAATCTTTTTAAGTGCAAGAAAACACACATCAAATTCCAAAATGAGATCAAGTTTAGCATTTTAAACTTGGAAACTCAAGTGAGTCAACTAGCCGGAGTCGTGAGTGGACTTGAAGCAAGGGATTCGGGAAAACTTCCCTCTCAAATAGAATGTGATCCTAAACAGCAAACCTTTACAATCACAATGACAAATGAGAAGGAAACGCAAAAGGAGATCCAAAATCCAGAAGAAGTAGAAAAAGAAAGAGACACAGAGCTCCAGCTGGTCAAAGAAGAGGATGAACCGAGTTCCAAGGTCAAATTTTTATCCTTGTCATCCTTTGAGGTACCCCCACCATTTTTGGAAGCTTTGAGGGAAACTTGTACGATTGAAAAGGACAATGACATCTTTGAGATCTTCAGCAAATTTGAGGTATCCAAACACTTTCCATTGATCATGCTAAACGATAACTTCTTTCCCTCACTCGTACCACATGAAGCAATGGAAATTTGGATATTTGATCCTGGAAGGATCTTCAAATTGAAGGGTTTGAAAATTGAGCATTTCTATGAAAATCCTAGGGATGAAAATGTGAAGAAGATGGATCATCATGATCCAAGCCTGAACGATTGATATTAAAAAGATGGTGTCGTGCCATGACGTTAAATAAGGCGCTACTTGGGAGGCAACCCAAGCGAGGTACGAGATTGTTTGTTTAATTTTTTTTAGAAGCCTCATCTTCACCTCTTTTCATCTTTAATCTTCCAATACAGCATACAACTCCTCCCTAATCACCTCAAACCACATAACCATATCTTTCTTTCTTCAAATATCAACCCAAATCCTCCACCAAACACAAACAAAAAATATCATAATCTTGCTCCCATCATTCCTGTTGCTCCACATAACTCTTGGAAACTCTCACTCTAGCTCCCTCTCCCAAATCTCCAACTATCTATTAAAAAAACAACTCCAAGCAATGGCGCGCAATGACGAGCACTAGGGACAATAATGCTCGGTTTAGCAAAGGGGAGAAGACTCCTGATTTTATATATGGCATTTCATCTACAGTGTATTTTCAAATAAAAAGAATATAAACAAAAAAATGTAAAGAAGAAGAAAAGAAAAATAATAAAAAGAAGAAATGCTAGTTATGTTGAAAACTCGAACGGGCAACCTAAGCAACAATAGCAAAAAAAAAAAATTGAGTGGAATGAGAGACTGAGATGAAAACCTGAAAAGGCTCCTAGACAAAAGGAGAGAAATGAGAGAAGGAATTATTTTTACAGGAGTTCATTTTCACCATAGCAACCAGTTGGAGGGAGAAGCAATAACTTTCTATAGTGTGGATGAATTTAAACCGAAAAAGAAAACACTTTTGTTTTTCTTTTATCTTGTTGAGACTCTTTGGATGGTGAAGAACTTTATTCATTTTACTCGAGGATGAGTAAAAGACTAAGTGTGGGGGAGTTGATTGCATTGATTTTTGAGTGTTTTTATTTTTACTTTTAATTACTTTTTACGGTGTGTTGTTGTGGTAATTGCACATTTACGGTGCAATCATTTTAATTTTCTAGTTTGTTGTAATTTAGTAAATTTAGAGTCATCCTGAGCAAGAATCATTCAAGAATCAACAAAGGATCATGAAATGGATCTTACAAGATTAAAGGAAATTGCAAGGAAACAAGAAATCGTGCAAGAAATGTGATTTGGTGACTTACCCAGTCGGGTATTGCCTTACCCGATCGGGTACGAAGTGAAAAACGAAGTTGCTGGAAAAATACACTGATACCCGGTCGGGTCGCTCAAATACCCCATCAGGTATCCGATGCAACACCTCCAAAACACCTATAAATAGCACTATTTTCCTTCATACTAAATATCTTTTCTTTCATATACTTAAGCTCAACTTAGAATAGTATTCTTATACATTTTTCTAGCATGTTTAGTCTCCAAATGATGAGCTAAACTTCCATTTCTTGGTGTTGCTCTTGAAGCTTGTTGATTATCAAAGTTGTGAGTTATTTTCTTAAATTCTTCCCTTAAATATTAATTCCTCCCATAATATATCTCTATATAAATGTTGGGAAGTGTTTCTAAGATGACAATTAGTTAACATCTCGACATTAATTACTACTAGAAACGATCAACGAACCGATGATTAATCGTTGATGGTTTCACAAGTAAGTAACTACGGTTTATTAATGCACGGTCATGGTTAATAAACTTAAAAGAGATTAAGTTTTTTGGTTAAACCGATACTGTTGTGTTGAGGTTATCAATATCGATTGATTTCATCAAGGAGTTAAGAGATTAAATACTACTATCAAGTCGGTATATGACAGTGTTCTATATTTCACTAATAGTAAGTGTTATTAATGAACCGTCGTTGTTAATAACTACCCTCGATGAATTGGATATACTCATCAATTGAGTATTCGAGAGGAGATAAGTTATAGATATAACAATGATCGACTAAATATATCAACAAGTGGAAAGTAGCAAGGCCAAGTTCTTTTATCTCATTAATTAATTAATTCATCTTAGTATTTAATAAATTAAAATCAAACAATTCCAAAAACCTCCTTTTTATTACTAGTTCATAAAAAGAGAGTACTTTTTTCTCTGTGGATACGAACTCTACTTCATTTTACTACGTATTAGTGTTAGTATCGAATTTATTTTGACGCACTACGACAAAGTGCTCGTCAAATTTGGCGCCGTTGCCGGGTATCAGTGTATTTTCCTAGCAACTTCGTTTTTCACTTCATACCCAACCGAGTAAAGGCAATACCCAACCGGGTAAGTCACCAAATCACATTTCTTGCATGATTTCTTGTTCTCTTGCATTTTCCTTTGATCTTGTAAGATCCCTTCCATGATCCTTTGTTGATTCTTGCACTACAAGAAATTGGACTTTTAACTACAAACATTTAATGATGGGTTAGAAATCCTCTCATTAAATGGATAATTTGGGCATTTGTTGTGACAGAAAATATCCTCTCATTAAAAGAGTACACTTTTAATGACAAAATTGTATTTTCAAGAAGTAATACTCTCATTATTGATCATATAAAACAATGTACTGAAACTATTAGTTCTGTTTAGCTTTCTACGGAGTATTCTTTCGGAGCTTTAGGTTTTTCTCTATGGGTTTCTCCTGTTCCCTCATATTTAGGGACCAAATTTTAAGCGCCAAAATTCTAAGAACATCCCGCCCAGGCCTTAAGGTCGCTCCAAATTTTTCATTCCAATTCGTCTCTCTAATTTTATTTGTCTCTTTCGTTTTCTTTCTTCGCCCAGCTGTTAGATCGAGCATATCCATCGCCATCTTCACAACCCTAATTAAGTTCTTCCATTAATCTCAGCACCGATTTTGTCCAATTTTGCTATATCCCTCACCATCTTCACAATCCTAAGTGATGACTTTCCAGAGCCGGTTGAAATGAGAAGAAGTATTCATCAATTTCTGGATTTCATTCCGGAGTTGATAGCAGCATCTACAGTCGTCTCTTCCACCTGGTAAATTTCTATCCATGTGTACCTTGTTCTTTTTTATTTAGAAAGTTCCTACTCCGTATATTATTTTTTTGGTTTAGTGGCTCGCATATCTTCTTTGTATTATTGTTTGTGACCTGTGTTCATTGATTGTAAAAACAAGAGACCCAATTGGTTTTTTCACTTTTATGTGTACACGGTGCACCCCCCTGTTGTATTTGTAAATGAGTGTACAACTACAAGTGTAGTTGAATATTCAAGAAAGAGTACCTTTTTTCATCCAAAAAGCAACAGAATATTCAAGATGGAGCACCTCAGCCCAAACAAGCATGAACCCAAGAACAATATTCAACAAAATCCATAAGAAACTTTAATTTCATTGGAAGCAGATTTATAGTGATATAGCTATTCAGGTTGACTTTATATAATTACGATATACTATGTAGTACTTTTATAAGAATAGTTCATTTAAATGAATATAATTTATATTTTTGTTATATCACTATTACACCGCTTTCTAGAAATAATTTCTTGTTGTTCGCATTATTAATTGACAACACAAATATCCAATTGTATGTGAGTAATTTGGCATGAACTTGCTTATTCTGTTAAATGTTATAAACTTTTCATGGTTCATTGAAATATGACTTGATAAAGGAAATCTGAAAATATATAGGTCTAAGATTTTTTTTTATCATGAGAAATTAATCTAGCATTCTCTGGTGCCTGCGTAAGTATATCAGTCTATACAAAATAAAATCAGTTGTCATCTCTGTTCTAAAAGTCGGATAAATTGGCCGCCTAGGCGCCAGAAACTCGCTAGGTGGCACACTGTTGTAGAGTGTTTTGTGTTTTCGGTCAAGAAATCGCACCGCCGAGTAGTCGCCTACCGTGCCCGATTAATCACCAATAATCCCCCGCCTAGCGCGAAACAAATAGTAGGCTTAAACCTTAAAAAAGCTGTTTTTTACTCTTACAATTTTTGCACTCTTTCTTTACCTCCCAGGTGCCCAGTTGACGAGTACAACACTTCTCGTTCACCCAGTCCACGCAGACCTTTCTTCTCTTTGGAACGGCAACCATAGTTGACAGGTTCCCTTCTTCCTTGAGTGTTGAACCAGCGTCTTCCACTCTCCGGTGTCCAGCAGTCCAGTGCCGTCTAGGTCAAAATATTTTCAATGTATTATTACATTTGCTTTGTTAATAAGTTAGTTCTGAAAATATGTGTTGAGTTTTGATACTTAATTGAGATAGTTTGTATGTAATTCATTTTTGTGTACATGAGCAATGGGATTGACTTATGAATTGATAAATGTATAGCCTAATATTGATAGTAACATGGATTGGAGGTATGGTGTTTGATAAAAATTCTTTAATAAAATGCAAACTTGAACTAGTAATTTATTTCAATTACTTTGTTTTTCTTTAAAAAGCCAGTTTTTCTTAAATGTTTGTCTGTTTCTCTATCTTTCATTGAGAAGCCAGTTGTTTGTGGTATATCTTCACTTGAGTATGACCATATGGAAATTCTAGGTAAATGTCTTTTATCTGAGTTTTCTTTTTTCTTGCTCTTGGTACCCTCTTTATGTAAGTTGTGCCAGGACACACTAATCTGCCCAAGTAAATTTACCCAAGAGCTGATAATTCCATTCCCCTATAGGAATAATTTTTTGAAATTGAAATCACAGTTGTCGAAGGAACTTGTTTATGGTTGCATTTTAGCACTTCTATATGGCTATTCTATTTGTGTTGTTAGCAATTATAGCTATAGTTAATCAAACCTATAGCTTATTTATTAACTGGACTTTTGTAGTATTTACATAAAATCTAAAGGAAATGTGAAGCTTATGAAGCTCCTGCAAAGTTTGCAGGCACCAAGATTGTAAATTATGTTTATTTTTTGGTTCTCAATTGGTGATTATAGATATCCAAGCATACAGTAAGTTTAGAATACTCTGGCATTTGAGTACTATGAGTTTTTGTAATACTGTAAAAGCTCATTTAAAACTCTATGAGCTCATTGCGAAGTCTTAATTGTTGTAGCGCCTGAATTTTAGAACATTGGCTATCATATATAATTGTTTCAAGTGCTACTAACTTTAGTGACCTTAGTATTTTCATTTGTAGTATTATGGTGACGTGACGGACACTTTGTCACGGTGCGTCAAAATAAATTCAATACTAGCACTAATACGTAGTATAGTGAAGTAGAGTTCGTATCCACAGAGAAATGAATAACTCTCTTTTTATGAAACTAGTAAATAAAGAGGGGTTTTGATTGAGTGATTTAAATAATTTAAACACGAAGATGAACGACTTATATGTGATTTAATTCAAAGATAAAAAGAAACTTGGCATTGCTACTTTCCACTTGTTGATATATGTCAGTCGATCATTGTTATATCTATAACTTATCCCCTCTCAAATACTCAATCGAGGAGTAGTTATTAACAATGACCGTTCATTAATAACCCTTACTATTAGATAGGACACCGCCATATACCGACTTGATAGTAGCATTTAATCTCTTAACTCCTTGATGAAATCAATTGAGATTGATAACCTCAACACAACAGTTTCGGTTTAACCAACAAAATTAATCCATCTTAAGTTTATTAACCACGACCGTGCATTAATAAATCGAAATTACTTACTTGTGAAACCATCAACGATTAACCATCGGTTCGTTGATCGTTTCTAGTAATAATTAATATATGAAACAAAACTAGTTGATCCTTTAAGTAATGTTCAAAATATTAATATGAAATGTGAATATGAATTAATTAATACTCAAGGAAGAATATTAAAAAAGATGAATCCCTCTATAGTTAATATCAAGATGTTAACTAATTGTCATCTTAGTAACACTCCTCAATATTAACATAGAGGAAGAAATAACTATCACTAAGACCAATGTTAGGATGTTAACTAATTGTCATCTTAGTAACACTCCCCAACATTGATATAGAAATAGTATTTAAAGAAAGAATTAATATTCAAGGAAAGAAGTTAAGAAAATAACTCACAACTTTAATAATCAACAAGCTTCAAGAGCAATACCAAGAAATGGAGGTTCAGCTCCTCATTTGGAGACTAAACATGCTAGAAAAATATAAAGAAATGCTATTCTAAACTGAGCTTAAGAGTATAAAGGAATTGGTGTCTAATTGTGAAGGGAAGGAGGTGTATTTATAGGCTGTTTGGAAGTGCAGCTCGGGTACCCGATCGAGTACATATAGGGTACCCGATCGGGTATGTGTAGAAACGTTAATTCGAGGCATACTTGATTGAATTCAGAGTGGAAATAAAAGGCATACCCGATCGGGTGTGTCGGTGTACCCAATCGGGTATGACAACTGATTGTGGCCAAATCTTTCCCTGCACGCCTCTTTGTTTCCTGATTGATCTGATTGAAAGCCATGTTGGTACCCGATCGAGTACATGACATACTCGACCGGGTACAGGTCATAAATAAGGATTTAGCCTTCTTTTTGTCTTGTACCCTTGCACCTTCCTTCACTAGTGATCATTTGATTGATCTTGGACCTGTTTAAGCTCAGAATAAAACTAATCTAAACATATTACAACAATTTTACAAACATAACTATTACACCAAAAGTGTGCAATTTCCGAAATATTAAACAACCGAAACTAACTAAAAACGTAAACATACACACGGAAATTAAACGCGTATCATGAAGATTTCATAAGCTTTTTACAAATGGCACCCAACAAGAAATGGATGACTTTGTTTAGTGATTGACTGAACAAAGAATATAAAGATGGTGTCAAGGCATTTTTGGACTATTCGATTATGAAAATAGGTGAAGAGAATTCCATACGTTGCCCATGTGTTAAGTGTAAAAACAGTGGTTATATGCCAAGAGAAGTGGTTGAAATGCATATAAATGTGTATGGGATTCTTCCGAATTATACATTCTGGTATCACCATGGTGAAAGGAGGGGAGAGCCTCAATATGATGTTGAAGAACAAGAAGTGAAGACGATGAAGAGATCCAAGAAATTTTAGAAGATATGTATCCTAATTGAATGATTCTTGCTCAGGATGACTCTAAATTTACTAAATTACAACAAACTAGAAAAATAAAATGATTGTACCTTAAATGTGCAATTACCACAACAACACACCGTAAAAAGCAACTAAAAGTACAAATATAAACACTCAAAAATCAATGCAATCAAGGTTATTAAATGATTACATTTTAGGTAAAAAAAATTATAGCCTGCTTGCATATATACGAGGTAGGCCTGAGACTTAGAACCGCAAAATTGGGAAAACCAAGCCGAACCGAAATTACCAATTTGGTTCGGTTCCTAAATGTTTTACGGGAAAAGAGTCAAATTGGACACTATAGTTACCTTTGAATCTTATGTTGGTTATTAAAGTTTCAAATGGATCAAATCTGACATTATAGTCACTTGTGAATCTCATATTAGTCACCAAAGTTTCATAATTCGTAGTTTTTTACACTCTGACTTACGATTTTCTTCTTCCGTTAATAAAAATCGTTAGTATTATTTTTCCTATATTTTTAAATTTTTTAGTGTCAATAAACTAACTTATGTATATAACTAATTTCATTTTCACGTTTAAATTCCATTTCATCTCATCGGTACTTAATTTAGAAAAAGACATTGGGAATTGATATGTTTTGGGGTAGTCCAATCTTTTTAAATATAGACAAAAAAATTATTCTGTATTTCAGCGAGTGGAATGCCTTTGATTTTTTTGTGTTAATGAAAAGGGGAAAAACAGATTTTGTTGCAGTTATCATTTCCAGAGACTCCACGTTTTAATTTATTTCTGATAAAGACCAAATTAAAGATCTGATGAGTAGCGCAGTATATAGTTATAATTTTTGATGATCTTTCAAAGATAATACAAAAAAAAAAGAACATATTAGTATTCAAAAATGAATTTCCAGACTTTTGTATATGTGTTCATTCGATTTCCCCTTATTTTTTGGAATATTTTGGAAATGATATTGATTTTTATGAATTATTAGTAAAGTCCAAATGGAAAAAGCATTTTTTAATCTTAGAAATTCATAAACCTTCACTATATAACATTATAACTCATATCATGACGTAAATAAAAAACCAAGGACTAAGAAGCTGTTCTCTTCACCTGATCTGAATGTTTCTGATCTGAATTTTTTAGGTTCTGATCTGATCTGGTCTGAATCTTTCTGATCTTATCTGATCTGAATCTTTCTGATCTGATCTGAATCTTTCTGGTTTGATCTGAATCTTTCTGATCTGAATGTTTCTGATCTGATCTGAATTCTTCTGATCTAATCTCATTTGATCTGAATCACTCTGATCTGATTTGAATATTTTTATAATTGTAATTATAATTATAATTATTATAATTATAATTGTAATTACAAATATAACTTAAATAAAATTATAATTATAATCATAATTATAAAAATATAATAATAATTAAAATTAAATTTAAACTTATAATAATTATACCAATTATACTAACTATAAATATAGATACAATTATAAATTTAATTATATTTTTAATTATAATTACTTATATAATTATTATTATTATTGTAATTATAATACGGAGTATTTATTTATATAATTATAATTATATCTATAATTATGATTATAATTATAATTATAATTATAATTATAATTATAATTATAATCATTATTATATATATAATTA